>WNYG01000080.1:7288-134310 GCA_021396235.1 Sporothrix pallida
ACGGAACACGGGGCACGGAACACGGGGCACGGAACACGGGGCACGGAACACGGGGCACGGAACACGGGGCACGGAACACGGGGCACGGAACATAGGTGAACGGAGTATATTGTTGAGGTGACCGTGTTGTCCCAAGCTCCGGTCGTCGGAGAACCGTAGCGAATAGGAATTCACCCAATGAGGAGTTTTACAGTGGAACCAAAATACTTTCGTTGCACTAAGGTAGGATATATTCCCCCATGCGACATAAAGTTTACCCCCATATTTTTGCCTTGTCGGCGCTGGATTTTCCGCCCTCCTCACTTCTTATTACTGTGGAAGAATGTGTAAAATAGGGCTCTGACAGGGCCGAAACCGTTTCCCCTGCAAGCCCTGTTGGTATGTAATACTCCAGTAATTATTACGCCGCAACCGGACTAGTGGGGCAATAGCTCTATGCGCCGGCTAACACCGTTGGATGACTCTTAAGGCCAGGGGATTAAAAAAAAAAAAGGCCATACTATGGCCTAATAAAAAAAAAGCACTTTTAAAAGAGTCATCTAGTGCAAATGATCTGTGAATCTGCACAACTTTTTCCAAAAGCGCCAATTCTCCCAAACACGATCCGTCTCGCCACATTCGACACCCCCGAGTCGTGGATTGAGATACGCTGCAATAATGGCAGCTGCTGCGCCCACAAATGGCCACGGGCCAACACGGATCTCCATCTTGGGCAAAGACAGCATTGTCATTGACCATGGCATCTGGCTCGACTTTGTGCCCTACGATCTGCTCCATAACATTCCCTCATCAACCTACGTCCTCATCACCGACACTAACCTCTCCCCACTGTACGTCGATGCCTTCCGCGCTGCCTTTGAGAAGGTGCGGCCGGGCTCACCAAAGGCTACCGAAGCCCGCCTTTTGACCTACGCCATCCCGCCCGGCGAGTCGTCTAAAGGCCGCGAGACTAAGGCCGAGATTGAAGACTGGATGCTGGCCCAAAAATGCACCCGCGACACGGTTGTTATTGCTCTTGGCGGTGGTGTCATTGGCGACATGATCGGCTATGTCGCAGCTACCTTCATGCGAGGCGTTCGCTTTGTCCAAGTGCCCACAACGCTTCTTGCGATGGTTGACTCATCTATTGGCGGCAAGACAGCCATCGACACCCCCCTTGGCAAAAACCTGATCGGTGCCTTCTGGCAGCCTCAGCGTGTCTATATCGATCTCGACTTCCTTGGGTCGTTGCCGACGCGAGAGTTTATCAATGGCATGGCCGAGGTTGTCAAGACTGCCGCCATCTGGAACGAATCCGAGTTCACTGCACTCGAGGAGAATGCACCACTCGTGATTCAGACTGTGCGGAACCGTCCCGTCAAGGCTACATCCGTCGACCTGGCCCCCATCCGTGACATACTCAAGCGCATTGTGCTGGCATCGGCCCGCGTTAAGGCTGAGGTCGTCTCTGCTGACGAGAAGGAGGGTGGTTTGCGCAACCTCCTTAACTTTGGCCATTCAATTGGCCATGCCTATGAGGCTATCCTCACCCCACAAGTCCTTCACGGCGAGGCTGTTGCCATCGGAATGGTCAAGGAAGCCGAGCTGGCCCGCTACCTGGGAGTATTGCGCCCCAGCGCTGTCGCTCGTCTCGTTAAGTGCATCGCTAGCTACGACCTTCCGACGTCTCTCGCAGATAAGAGGATTATCTCTCTCACTGCCGGCAAGAAATGCCCTGTACATGTCGTGCTGGACAAAATGGCCGTTGATAAAAAGAACGACGGCGCAAAGAAGAAGATTGTTCTCCTATCTGCCATTGGCGCAACTTATGAACCAAAGGCCACCGTTGTTGATGATCGCGACATTGGTGTTGTCCTATCCCCAGCTGTGCGTGTCACGCCCGGTGTGCCTGCGGACCTGAATGTCATTGTTGCCCCGCCAGGCTCCAAGAGTATCTCCAACCGTGCTCTGGTCCTAGCCGCCTTAGCCAGCGGCACCTGTCGACTGCGCAACCTCCTCCGTTCTGACGATACCGAGTACATGCTGTCTGCTATCCTCCAGCTCAAAGGAGCCACATACTCATGGGAGGAGGCTGGGGAAGTGCTGTCTGTTCATGGAAACGGTGGCAATTTTCAGGCAAGTGCTGAACCATTGTATCTTGGCAATGCAGGCACTGCTTCCCGCTTCCTGACTTCTGTGGTGGCACTTTGCTCTCCAGCACACGTCTCGTCCACCGTCCTTACCGGGAACGACAGAATGAAGGTGCGCCCGATTGGTCCCCTTGTCGATGCGCTGCGGAGCAATGGCGTCAAGGTCAAGTACTTGGGCAAGGAGAAAAGTTTGCCTGTTGAGGTGGATGCGGCCGGTGGCCTCGAGGGCGGAGTTATCGAACTGGCTGCCACTGTTTCGTCTCAGTACGTGTCTTCCATCCTCATGGCTGCGCCCTACGCAAAGAACCCGGTTGTTCTTCGACTTGTGGGCGGCAAGCCTATCTCTCAGCCTTACATCGACATGACTATCTCTATGATGGCGTCTTTTGGCGTGCATGTCGAGACTTCCAACAGCGAACCGAATACGTACCACATTCCCACTGGCGTTTACAAGAGTCCGGCAGAATACGTGGTTGAGAGCGATGCCAGCTCTGCTACCTACCCCTTGGCTGTCGCTGCAATTACAGGCTCGACCTGCACCATCCCAAACATCGGGTCGGCGTCACTTCAGGGTGATGCTTCCTTTGCCGTCGATGTTCTTCGGCCAATGGGCTGTGCAGTCACACAGACGGAGACATCGACAACAGTGACGGGACCACCGATTGGTTCGCTGAAGGCTATCCCGCATGTCGACATGGAGCCAATGACCGATGCGTTTTTGACGGCGTCCGTTCTGACCGCGGTGGCTAGCGGGACAACGCGCATAACGGGCATTGCCAACCAACGAGTCAAGGAGTGCAACCGTATTCTGGCCATGTACGATGAGCTGGCGAAATTCGGAGTTAAATGCACTGAGCTGGAAGACGGCATCGAAGTAACGGGCCGTCCCTTTGAGGATCTCACAAACCCAGAGAACGGTGTCCATTGTTACGATGACCACAGAGTGGCGATGAGCTTTAGCGTTCTCTCCACTGTTGTCCCGCAGCCTGTTCTCATTCTGGAGCGCGAATGTGTTGGCAAGACTTGGCCTGGCTGGTGGGATGTTCTCTCGCAATCTTTCAAGGTGAAGTTGGATGGAGAGGAGCCGGCAGCTTCCTTGTCCGATTGTCATCCATCTCCAGCTCGGTCTGTCGTGGATAAGTCCATTTTCATTATTGGTATGAGAGGAGCTGGGAAAACCACGGCTGGCTACTGGGCTTCGGCCATCCTGGGCCGACCGTTCATTGACCTAGACGCCGAACTGGAACGGAACCACGGCATGACTATTCCGGAAATGATTCGCGGAGAGGCTGGATGGGAGGGATTTCGGAAGGCTGAGTTGGAACTGCTTGCCGAGATGATCAAGAGCAAGCCAACTGGCTATGTGTTTTCCTGTGGAGGCGGTATTGTTGAGACGCCTGAAGCCCGGCAGTTGCTCATTTCCTACCGCCAGAACGGCGGCCTTGTCCTGCTCGTTCACCGGGATACTGAACAAGTCATTGACTATCTTATGCAGGACAAGTCACGCCCCGCATACTCTGAGAACATCCGAGGCGTCTACCTGCGTCGCAAGGACTGGTTTGAAGAATGCAGCAGCCATCACTACCACAGCCCACACTCGGGCAAGCCAGACACTCCTGGAGAGTCTCCGTCCGATTTTGCCCAGATGCTCCAGCTTATCACCGGCCGATGCTCGCACCTGGAAGAAGTGAGGAAGAAGAAATCGTCATTTTTTGTATCGCTTACCGTCCCCAACGTTGCGAAGGCGGCTGATATCATTCCCGAGGTCGTCATCGGCTCAGATGCCGTGGAACTACGCGTCGACCTTTTGGAGGATCATTCTGTTGATTTTGTAAGAGGCCAGGTCTCCTTGCTTCGTGCTGCAGCTAGAAACGTGCCTGTTATCTTCACTGTCCGAACAGCAAGCCAGGGCGGCCGCTTCCCTGATGGTGATGTTGACCATGCTCTCGCTCTGTACCGCGCAGCGATCCGGATGGGTGTGGAGTACATTGATCTCGAAATGACGATGCCTGACCAGGTCATCCAAGCCGTCACAAAGGAAAAGGGTGCGTCGTGGATCATCGCTTCCCACCACGACCCAAAGAGCAAGTTGTCGTGGAAGAACGGCGGGTGGATCCCGTACTTCAACAAGGCCCTTCAGCACGGCGATGTTATCAAACTTATTGGCGTCGCACACGGGATGGAGGACAATTTCGGAGTGGCGGCATTCAAGTCCAGAATGCTCGCTGCTCACCAGAAGCCGATCATCGCACTGAACATGGGCGGAATGGGAAAGCTCAGCCGCGTACTGAACGGTTTTTTGACCCCCGTTGCACACCCCGCCCTACCATTTGCTGCAGCCCCGGGGCAGTTGTCTGCTTGCGAAATTCGGCAGGCGCTTTCACTAATCGGAGACCTTGAGCCCCTTCAGTTTGTTCTTTTTGGAACACCGATTTCAAAGTCCCGGTCACCGGCACTCCACAACGCACTCTTTTCCAAGGTTGGACTGCCCCATCAATACTCTCTAGCCGAGACAGCAAGTGCGGAAGATGTTGAGCGCATCGTGCGGGCGCCTCGCTTTGGTGGCGCGTCTGTCACAATCCCCCTCAAGTTAGATGTTATGAAGGTGGTCGATGAGGTGACAGAGGCAGCGAAGGTGATCGGTGCTGTGAACACAATAATCCCCGTCCCTCCTCATGGTGCAGACGAGATGCCACGACTCCTGGGCGACAACACCGACTGGCTGGGCATGATCCATGCATTGCGTGGTGAGGGTATTGAAAAGCGTTCGGCTGCAAACCCATCAGCAGGCCTTGTTGTCGGTTCCGGCGGCACCACACGCGCAGCCATCTATGCGCTCCGTGCCTTGGGATATGGGCCGATCTACGTAGCGGCCCGCAACGTTGAGAACGGGAAGCAGCTTATATCCTCTTTCCCGAGTGATTATAACGTTCAACTTATGGGAGCAAAACCCCATGGAGTTGATGCGGCTGAGGCGGACTTGCCATCTGTTATTATTACGACTGTACCTGCGGACAAGCCTCTTGACCCAACCGTGCTGCAGCTGGTAACAACAATTCTAGAACGATCCAAGTCAGCGGATTACGTGCGTGTGTTGCTCGAATTGGCCTATCAGCCCAGGCACACACCCGCCATGAAGCTTGCAGAGGAATATGGATGGAAAACCGTGCCAGGGCTAGAAGTGCTCACCGCGCAGGGCTGGCACCAGGTACGTCTATTTTGCGGAACGACATTGCTCTTTTGTTCTTTTTTTTTTTTCCCCTGCACGAAATGTCAGTTTACTAACTTGATGTCTTTAGTTTCGTCTGTGGACCGGCATAACGCCCTCGTACAATGACGCACGTGCGGCAGTTATGGGGGATTCAACAGCGTAGAAGGGAGGGCATGGTTTCGCTTTGAAGTTTTTTTGTCCAAAAAACACATTTGTGTGGGGAAAAGGTTTTTTCGTTGGATATTATTCGTGGTGGAAGATCAGATCTGTATTTCAAAGGTAAGAAAAATAAAGTGTTTTGTTTCTAGTTAATTTAAAATAAAAGGCTTACGCTTATAACTCGTGGTGCCCGTTCCATTGTGGTGATATCATAAACCAGTAGCCATGCCACTCCAAACCACTGTGCCAATTTGCGCCAAATGCATTTTTTTTCTATAACCATTATGACATTTCAAATCCAACCAGAAGAGAAAGCAAAGCAAAACAAAACGAAGAACTAAGACGGGTAAAGGGTCAAGATCCAACAGGGGGGGAAAAAGAAAAAAAGAAAGAAAACTCCACTTGTGACTAAACTAATTGTACATGCATGAGCTCGTAATAATAAAACAATTCAACCATGAACAAGCCCACGGCCAGCGAGGAGCCATACTTTGTCTATACCGTAATATCCATACCAATGCAATTCGTAAACAAAAACAGGTGGCAGCAAGGTGGACGAGAAGCAAAGGCAACAAAAAAAAGAGTGCTGGCCTGAAGGCAATGACGGTCTATGATGCAAGGAAACAAAATGGTGAAAATAAAGACAGAAAGTGGGCATTAGAGGGTAATAATGAGCAATGGCAATCATGAAGAGACTCAGTGGTAATGAATTACCACCGCGCCTTGTTTACTTCCATTGGATCGATGACAAGATATGTTTCTCTGGTCGGAGATCAAGTCGACACCTCCGACTCTGGTGCCAAAGAAATCCAAGGAAACAAATAGGGAGAATAAATCGGGGAGTGAAAGTAGGGTCCGGGAGACGATGGCTTCTTGGAATGTTCGACTCGTTCAAACAAGTCACATCCTGAATGAGGCACAGCTTTTGACGGCCAGAGAAATGACGTCATATTGAATCATTCGCGGATGACCATCCTCCCTGGCAGGAGCTAGCCATCATTCCATAATAGGACTAGCGTATGAGGTCATTCCAGCTGCAGACTTGCGGTGGGTCTGATAGACCCTGCATATTTCAGTTTTTGTCCACTGCCGGAGCTTAGGTAGAATGAACTCCACGTTTCCGATGCTTTCCAGTAAACTCGACCTCGGGGTGGCAGACACGGAAATGGCGAGTAAGAGCATCTGCGCGGCTGAATGTCTTTTCCTCTGTGCAAAGATTGCAACGGACCTTTTGTTTGCGGCCGTTATGAATGGTATCCTCGTGTCTGGTAAGGTCATAAGGACGAGAGAAAACTGTATTGCACGGCTTGCCGGTGCTCGGGTTGATGCGCTCGCAGCGGTGTGGGCCAGCTTGAGTGTTAAGGAGAGCCTGTGGCGTATTTGAGTCGATTCTGCGAGTACCAGCCAAAGCGTTCGCCTGCCGATGGCCTTCACGCTTGTGCTTCTGAAGCAAAGCTGGAGTCTCAAAACGCTGGGTGCAGCCATGGTATGTGCATGTGTATGTTCCACCGTCGTTGTTGACGATTCCAGGACGTTGAGATCCAGGAACAGGCTCGGAGAGCGCTGCGAGGCTGGTGACAGAACGAATGGGGGGTGCAGGTGACTGGTTTGCCGACATTGAACTCGCAATAGGAGGATTGTTGTGATGCTGAGCAATGAACGGATATTGTTGAGTCAGCTGTAGCCCCTGGTTGAGCTGTGGCGCCATGTAGCCGTAAGTTGTGCCTGTTGGCACACCACCACCAATACCTCCATGATATGACGGAGCCATGTTTGAGACAGCCTTGCCCATCTGTTCGACAGAGAAATTTTGCTGTCCCTGAGAGAAAAGGGGATAATGTGCGCCGTCAGCCTCGCCTTCCGGATCTCTGTACTCCAGAACAGCATCCTTGGGAGAGATTGTCTGAGGCGTTGACGTTCCCTGGCTTCTCGCCATCTGCGAGCGGAAAGCGTGGCCCGTTGCGTCCTGGTTAGAAAGACCGCGCTGCTGCTGCTGCTGCTGCTGAGCCGTACCGAAACGTAGATTGCTTGTGGGCGAGGCACCGAAGTCATGGGACGAGGCTGGCGCCATAGGTGATCCCTGGCGGAAGGGCGAACGTTCGCGAGGAGTACCCGCAGATGTCGGGGACTGATGCGAGGTGGCATTCAGATGCTGGTTGTTGATCTGCTGCAGGCGTTGAGCAAACATCTCTTGGTTGGTAGGAACCAGATGGGAAGCATTTGCAGAAGGAGCAGATGTAGGCATTGCAGCAAAGCTGGGGCTATACAGCTCATCATTGTAGACGTCTGTCATCGTGCGGTCCAGTTTTGGTGGAGCGTGGAAGGCGACTAGATCGTTGAAAAATCGTGAGCACTCGTCATTCTCATTCTCGTTATCATTCTCGCTGCTGCCGTCCAATAAAAATAAAAGATCATCCGCTTCTTTACTCGCCACCTTGGGGTTAAAAGGTCGCTTCTCACCATTTCGGCGCCGGGCCTCGTCGTCAGCCTGTTCGAGGGAAGGCGTGGCGGGCGAATTACTTGCGATAGAACTCGCCACCGATACAGGCTGGGATCGGTTAGAACTGAGAGACAAGTCAGGGGGCGGCTGCAGGCCACGTTCGCTGTGGCTGCTGGTGATGCCAGCTCTCTGCCTGCTGGCGCCCAGTAGGCTGCCGTATGCGCCATGGGGCATTGGAAGGCTGTCTGAGGGGTTGTAGGACGTAGGTCCCTGGCTGTAGATGCTGCCATCATGGACACCTGTGGTTGCCTGCTTGACCAGGGGAAACGATTGGTCCTCGTAGTAGGACATATTTCCAAAACTGTCGCCAACTGAGTCGTTGACGGCGATGTGAGGATTAGACGTGCTCTGCGAGTAGGGCGATGCAGGGCCCGCCGATGTAGAGCCCAAAGAAGAAAGCGACGACTCGCGGTGATGAGAGTTATTATGATGACCAAACGACCGTCCTGCGGCAAAATGGTTTGCTGGAAGCCAGTGGTCCGACTGCATCATAAAGTCGCTCTCACCCAGCATCGAATAGTCGAAGTCCTTGTCGAACTCGGTGTCGCTGTCGAAGCCAGCAACGAGGACCGGGTCCTGTGCGGCGGCGGCGGAGGCGGAAGCGGTATCTGGAAAGTCGAAAGACAGCGTCGGGCTGGGAGACGACGAGAAAAGCTGTCCGGGGCGAGAGAGGTCGTCGAGGCGATGCGGCGACAAGGCGGCGGCGGCAGAGGCGAACTTCTTGTTGTGGTATTGATCAGGATGGTCAATAGGGAGCGTTCCCAGTTTGTTACCGGTCTTGTTAATGCTGCTAATGCTGTTGAAGTTGTTGATAATCGTGTTTTGTTTTTGCTGTTGCGTTGTGTTGTGGTGCGCGACCAACATTATCGTTCCTGTTGTCTGTTGAAAAGAGAAGCAGAAACGAGAGAAGTTGGGAGGTTTGTTTGGTGTGAAAGATGTTTTGTGATAGGAATCGAATTTGTGGAGAGATATATGGAGGGAAAAGAAGAAAGGCGACGAGGGTGGCAAAGTTGAGGAAGGCTTCGTATATATACGTGGTGGAAAGAAACTATGTCAACCATGTGGAAGGAAGGAGCAGGCAAGTAAGTATCTGACTCTGCACTCTAATACGTATGTAAGTGTGTACTAATGTTGGTGGGATAACACCGGCTCTCCGAGGGCCTGGTGCAAGTTAGCGCGAATGCCCCAAAAAAACAGAGAAAGAGGGCATAAAGGTGGTGTGTGTGTATCAATGGAAGGTACTGGGTACCTCGGTCCTCGTTCGCTGTTGCCTATGTTGGCAGCGGTTTTGGGAGGGCGCCCAGTGATCAGCGGAAGTACCTGCACCCCGCTAGAAAGCACGAGCGATGATTGGTGGAGAGGAGGGGGGTGTGGTGGAATCGCCCAGAAGCCACTGGGTTGTTATTAAGATAGATTTTCACATTTTCTAATCCGCGGAGGGCTGCTCATCGAAGCACTCCCGTAGTCTCGGCGATTGACAACCATCCCATATTTGAGCAGCATGGTGCGCTCATGGACGGCGATCTGCTTTCGCTCGTTCGCTCTTTCCCTGTTGTTCTGGCCTGCATGGTTGGATTTTCGAATTTATCCCACATTGCCCTACGTCAGCAAGACCGGACTGTCATCGAAGTCTCGCTCCTTCTTGTGCTGGACTCTCGGTTCTGGTTCTTGGAGCCTGTGCTGGTGCTTTCCATTATGTTAGGCGGCTGTGGCCGGGATAGGATAGTGGACATGCATAGGCTTTGCTTTTGATTTGTGAGGCTTGAGTCATACGACGTTCACGCTCCCCCCCGCGAACCCAGTCAAAGGGACATCATGGTTTGGAAGGGAGAGGAATCGATAGGAATAGGAATCAAAGGTACAGAAGGAGGGAAGAAAGAAAAAAAAAGTAAAATAGAACGAAGGTGTGAATGGCAGAGAGAGCGACAAGGGGCCAATGGGCTGTAAGTTCGAACAAAACCCAGACTCTCCGATACATATGATGATATGATAGATAGAAACTGGCTGGCTAGCCAGATGGGCGGCTTGTCGTTCGGACGGTGTAAATTCAAGGCAGATCACAGCCAGTTTCGCCAGTGCCTAACATCGTTGACGTTGACAGGTCTCGTGTCGGCATTTTCTGTTTGGATGCAGCTGGCTTGGCTCTTGATGGGTATTGTACGACGTTTTACTACACAGTGTTGTGTGGATTCCTAGTTTGCGACACCTGGCCAGCACGAGGGGCATTATGACGTCGGTGTCCAGCTTTTCTGACGACAGCACCTGCAACGTTGTGTTCGTATGTATCTTATTATTACAGGGGACTCAGGGGAGACAGAAGGGGGAGGGGTGTGGAATTTAGGGCACCCGGGGGTTTTTCTCGCTGCTGCTGCCCTCGCTGGCTGACAGATTTCTTGGCCCAGCTGGCTTGTCTACTTTTGGAACCTTTTCTTCCTAATACTGCCGTGCAGTGCCTGATTGATCGATTTTTGCTTTCCCCCCATTTTCTTTCATGGGCTTGTCTCTTCCGATCTATTCCAGAATGTGTAGGAATACGGAGTACCACTCCAGCACTCCCTAATCCCCCCGACTCAGCCACACCGTACCTGCTGGGCCGTTGGCATCACATATGCAGGTACGCCAACTGAGCCTCGCTACCCCAGCGGCCGTGTTTGCGATGCCGTCCTGCCCGATGAGACTTGTCTCTGTAATCGTGCTGGGTTGAGGCTGGCTACGACCGATTCCAAATGCGATCTTTGCCAGATCTCCGGCACAACGGTACAGACCGGACACCGCGAAACACAGCAATGGGATCGCAACAATCGTCGCTTGCAACGGGCATTCCACTTTAATGACACAGTCCAGGACGCCCTTTTCCAGCGACGCCCCGGGCGCTATTTGTCATACCGTCAGGAGGGTGACAGACGGTGAGTGCGTGTCGCATTTGCGCTTTTTTGCACACATTGCTTCCAAAGCTTCGCAGCACCTCGTATTAGTATCCAAGAATCGACTCTCGGCGCTCCGTACTCCGTAGAGTCTTTTGCCTTTCCCTGTAAACATTGTTACGAGGCGCTGTTACTAGGTAAATACGCGCTACCAGTAATTATGGCATCAGCTGAAGTGGCCCGGCTTTTTCTATTGTTAACGAGATGCCAGGTGCCAGATTGATACTCGTACTCATGCACACTTTTCAATACATGGAATACGACGTACATGTTTGGCCAGACAAAGTTGGCAGGGACCAAGTCATCTCGGACAATTCAGTTGCAAATTTTCACGTCTCGCTTCTTCTTTCGCTTCTTTCGCGCCTTTCGCTACCGCGCTCCTCCCACCTTCGCCCATTTCGTGACAAGCCTGCATATAAACGCTTCTTGGTGCATCTGTGTTGCTGAACCCTGGCGAGCCTTGCCTGGCCTTAGATTGCAGGCCCAGGCCTGGGACGGCTAGGCCTAGACCGCTGAACGCTGTTGGAATAATGGCCAGGCCTGGCTGGCCGAGTGAGGCCTGTGGCCAGACGCTTCCAGAGACTGCCAGGGTGCTGGCGGGGCTGCCGATGGGTCTTGGCTGGGAGCACAAAAATAGGACGACGCGGCTGTGGAAGAAAAATGCGTACATTGTAATACACAGTAATACACTAAGAAGGGAATCCAGACAAAGCTGCAGCAGGGAGACCACGGGAGAGTCCACTGCCAAATTAGGATATTCTGTCCGCTAACGCCGACACCAAGCGCACCGGCGGACTCCGCGACACAGGTCGTTTCTCCAAGGGCATGTTGCAACCGCAGAGTTTTCACAGGGCCTGACAGAAACAGCTTTGCAAGCCACCAGTGCGCGCTGCCCGAAAACCGAACAAGACAAAAAGAAAGAAAGAAAAAAACTTTTTGCTGCACACCCTCTTCCTTGGAGGGCTGCAGGAATGGAAACCCGAAATTTTTGATACTGCATTGCGAGGGCCTGGATGCAAGACACAAACGACAGAAAATTCTGCAAACTTTGCAAGCTCTGCAAATTCTGTTGCAGACTTTTCTCCCTCGCACATTCGCTCCGATTATATCGGCTTGGCGGACAACACTCCGGCCAGGCCATCATCACGACAATGACAACGGCCCGTGGCAATGCGGCTACGCGATTGCTTTTGCCCCATCTTCCACGTCGCTATTAAGAGTACGTCGTACACTCTGTGCCGCCCAGCTTTAAACCGTATGCCCTCGAGATACCCCGTCCGAATACGACTTGCTGCTTCCCAGATTTTAGACCTTTTTGGGGAGTCTTCTTATCGGGGTTTCAAGCATGCACAGGAATGTATTGCCTGTGATGTGTCAGTATATGAAAGTACAGGCTTCCTTTCTCGTCTTTTTTTAGGTTGTAGCTGTGACTCGTTTGTCACCCTGCTATACCTCACTCGTTACTTCACGTATTTCGATTCGCAGCCTCGGCAGGCGTTAAGTATGGTTGAGCCCATAAGTCGCCCTCTGCCTTTGTGTGCCGTGTCGACCAAGGTATGAATCACCCACCCCCCGGGTCACGAGACTCTTTGTACGCGTGACTGCCTAGACCAGCCCACCAGCTCTACTTTATGGCCCAGTTGTGGCTTGACCCGCCATTCAGCCAGTCACGCGATAACCGATTACGCACGACTGGGCTAGGGCGTCTTGGTCACCAGGCCTGTCTCGGTCCTTCCGCAAGAGAAGCGAACTACGAGCGGTTTGTTTCATTCTTTCCATTCTTCTTTTTCTTTTCCCTTCCTCTTTTGCACTCTGTCTCGACATCCGCTCTCTCTTTCGTAATAGCCTCTCGAGCCTCTTTCTTTCTTTCTCTTTTCGCCCGCCCAGTCACCAGCTTGTAAGATACGATTCCACGGCTGGCATGGCTTGGCATGGCACAGCCGGGCTTAGTTAGTCCACACATGCCGCTTGCAGGTCCTCCACCCAGGCTCCCAGCTAACTCATATCGCAACCTAGAGCCAATTACCATTTTGTACTTTTTCCAGCTGCACGGGAAATACCCACGCTTTACGACGTAGTTGTGAGACTCCTTTTGGCGATCGCTGGAAGATTCACTATTACGACGTGTTCGTGGCCGGATATTGTAGATGTATTATATAATATGCAGGATGTAATGTGACGTATGTTGACTCGCCTCTGTTGTTGAGTATTCCCCGGGATCTCTTCGCTCCTCGTATCGCCTTATCCTCGCTGCGCTGTCGGTCCTTGGCCTTCCTTCCGCTTTGCAGCGGTGTTAACTGTCTACCCGACCCGCTTCTGTTTTCACGCAGTATTTTATTTATGGTCGTGCCGTTCGGCAGGGGCGACCGCTCTGGACAACTGAGGTCTCGTCTTTCACGAAAGCATTTTCAGTGCCTTGCCAACTTAACAGCCCCGTATCTTTACAGGACAACCCCCGCAAGCCCCTGGTCCTCTTCAGCCCTATTGTAAAAGCACGCTCCATGGTCTGTAATCTTACCTTGCTACGCTTCTATGCTTTTGGGTGCATTTTTTTCGAGTATGTTTGTGTCCAAGCCCCGTGAGAGCGATGTCCTATGGTTTTATGCATCTTCTCACATGTTGCTTTGCGCCGCAATTTCTCTTTATTAAAGTAAGCATGTGATGTGCAGTGGTTAGAAAAAGGCCGTCGGTAGCCGGCGATGTAGTACATCCACGCCGAAATGTTTATGCCCGAAGCACACAGTCCCTGTCTCTTCCAAGCAGTGTCAGCCATCGTGTGCCAGCCATCTTGTGCCAGCCTTCTTGTGCCAGCCATCTTATGATTTTCCGTTAGAGGCCTATGGTTGTCCGTGTGCAGCACGCGGACAGTGGATGTTGGGTATGTCTTTCATATCTGCTGTAGTTGTACTCAATATCAACCTGCATCTTCATTCATCTTCGCAGAGCCTCCAGCCGGGTGTCGGGTGACTTGCAACTAGATCTTCCATGCTTCACGGCTCCGTTCGTCCCCGACATTCCGTCGGCTGTTTCGTTCGCTTCCCATTTTGGTTCCATTCATTTCGTCAGTTTGCTTTCGGGCCTTTCTTTTCTTGCCATATCTTTCCTTCCATCTTATCCTTGATTCCGGCTTTCTCCTCGTGGCTCGTCTCGCTCCTGTTCTCGATCGTGACGGGGATAAAATCGGACTTCCACGTTCTCCGTCTTGCTCTGTTTTCGTGCTCCATTAATATTTTATCGGTAATGCCGCTAGCGCCAGCCAGTCAAACCAGTGCCGCGGTAGGGCCCGACAAGCTTTTCCATGTTGGCCCCACTCTGGCCCACCCCCATTATTTGCCTTCGTTCAGCCTTTCCCATCTCGCCTCCCACCGTCGCCGATGTTTGGAGCCTTGTCAAAACTGCCAGCATCTCCACGACCGGACGATTTCCGTTGTTCTTCGCGCGCCACCGTTTTTGATCCGGTGGTGGATCCGCTACTGCTGCTGTCAATCTCCCGTATTTCTCTCTCGAGCACCACATTCGTCCCGTGTTATCTCCCTTGTTATCGCTTCGATTCTGTCTCCTTTTTACTTGTTAGTTATCAGGTCGTGACTTTTGCGGGGGGTTTTGGTTCCTTCGTTTGTACTTGCCAAAAAACATCTGCAACCGTGATCTTTCGGCTTCACTAGTAGCCTTTTGCCGAGAGTCATTCAACTAGGCCGCCGAGCTGTTGTTTGCCCGGCTTGTTCTTTGTACATAGTATTATGGAAATACTCATATCCGTCTCCAAGCAGACAACATTTTCTTGTCTTTGAAAGTTCGGTGTGAGAAACTGCTTCATCACTCTGCTTGGATAACAAAAACCATGGAATAAAAAAAAACGAGGAAGAAAAAGGCATGTTCAGAAGAAAAAAAAAACACAAATCAGAACCAAGGCCAAAAAATACAAGTGTACTGCTATTCATACGTGCCCCTCCACAACATTTTAGTTCCCCCCGACCCAATATCCCCGAGGCCCCCTTTATCTCTCAACTATCGCCACCGCCACCCCCGGACCACGCTGTCAAACGCATCACCGCTGCGCTTCACAGAGGCAACAAAGAAGTTCCGGTGCATACGGGCTGTGGCGAGTCTACCATTATCCCGGGAGTCCAGACGTGTGGCTGGATGGTCAAAAAAGCTGATGCCTACACTGCAGATATGCGACGGACTGGGGCGAGCACGGTTATTTGACATTCGGTCAGATGATGATAAGCTGTGGTGAATGGGATTGTTAGCTTCTGGTGTTTTCTTTTACAAGTCTTGTGTGCGTTCCTCATTCTCTCCATTCCGAATCAACCTCTCTCGCCCGCCCGCCCGGTTCAACATGGCCAGATTGCTTACCTCGATAAGCCTTTCTGTCAGACCGAAACAGTGGCCGTCTTGCTCGTGAGAGTTATTGAATGTACAGGACCGCCATAGGCCCCCGAATCCCAGGTCGTCAAGGCTTGCCTTCAGCATATCAGTAGAGTCGAGCACCTGGGAAAACTTTGAGTTGGAGCTTAGCGTCTGCAATAGCTCGTGTGCAGCTTCGAGTGTCGATGAGTTTTGGCAATGCAACAGAACCTCGTCTAGGATGGATGCGATTGGCGCACACCTGTGTTGTTAGTAGACTGTATACATATTATTGTAAAGAGGGCGTGGAATAAGAGCCTCCGAAATACTTGTATCGTCAAGAAAAGGAAAGAAGAAAAGGAAAGAAGAAAAGGAGAAAAAAAAAAACACAAAAAAACAGAGGAAATGAACCAAAAAACCCACAAATGTAGTATGACGTTTGGCTTTTCTTTTGCTAACTCATTGAGCCACAGGAGAGTCCGATTCTGCAAAGCATCCTCAAGGTATTGGAAGTCGACAAGCTCCATCGCCGTATTAAGCAGCAAGTCCTTCTCCTTCATCACCGACACGTCCTGGAGCGCATGCACTCGAGCAAGACTAGGCAGTGATGTTGGACTGATGCCGACATGCCACAGGCTGTCCTTCAGTTCCTCAACACTCCCAACACGCGCTAGGATAAGAGCCATATATGGTGATCCCGACATGTCCACTGCCCTTGTCTCTTTCTCACTCGGCGCCCAGCTGGTGAGCTCAAGGAAGGTGGATAAAACACGAAGGGCTGTCGACTTTGTCATCGTGTCGGTAAGGCCTCGGACAAGACATGCGCAGGTAGCAAAATGGAAGTTCTCGCTGTTGAAGTGCACGCCATAAGCCTCATCCAAGGCCAACGCAGCGTCATCGAGAGGTGCCCTCCCCTGTAGCAGGAACGGTATCATTCGCTCTCCCCGCATCTCACCCGAAGAGCTGATGTTGGTCAAGACCGATTCAAGGAATTGTGCCGTGCAATTGAAAAGACTAGGGGGAACTAGCCGGAGCAGTGACACTGCAAGCCAGAAGAGCTGGTAGCCGTAACGAGAGGCAGATGGGAGCTTTGCCATCATCTTCGACAGCGAGGTGACAATCGCAACCATCATGTCGCTGTTGTTGTCATCGCTGAAGCGCCCTATGCTTGTTCGAAGAGCAACAAGGACTTGGTACAAAAGGTCATCGTCTACCTCTTCCCTGGCAAGACACCCCATGACCGTGAATGCCCGCGGCTGGATTGCAGGGTTGTTTTGGAAAGCCGTGCTCGCCACCAAGCTCATCCATCGCGCACGCCATGCGTTTGCAATATCGACCGACGGTGCAGCAACTGAGCAGAGTTCAAACAAAAGAGCTGCCAGGGATTCGGTTGCAGCAAGGGACGGCCCGACCTCCTGGTTCGTTGATATCGAGGCACCGTCGCGGCCATACGTGGCAGCCGAGTAGCTGGAGAATAAATCGCTCTTCCCTTCAGAGAGCGATTCAAGGGCGCCACGGAGCTTACTTAATCGTGCCTCGTCGAGATTGAACGATGTGCACACCGCGTGAAGAGAGTTTGCTAGTAGCCGGTGGACCAAAAACCGGACATCTGGTGTCCCAATATTGGCGAGCATCGTGACAACGTGAAAGATCTCTGGCAGGTAGAGCTGCGACTGAATCCCGCTGTCGAATGATAAAGAAACGCAAAATTGCAGGAGTACACAGATTTCGGCCCATACTGCGTTGTCAGGCAAGTGTTTCGTTGGGCGGAGCGAGGATCGATTGAGTGCTTTCCGGAGCCGGGAAATGATCTTGCCTCGTATGGTAATGGTGCCAATGCCTGTCACAATAGATGTAAGGATTTCTGCCTGTTCATCATGGATGCCAATGGACAGCCCATTTTTGACAACCTCTTCCAAGAATAGGTCCAGAAGCGTCTCGTCTTGATAGATGGTGGGCCACACCGTCTGCTCCAAAACGAAGCTGAGTGATGGATCCGATACTGCGACTTCAATCAACTTCCGGAAAATCGCCGAGATCTTGTCTTTCGCCTTGTCACTCTCCGAATCGCTTGCCAAGAGGGACGTCCTGAGACCCGGAAGCCAGGGGGCCATGTAAGCAAGACTTAAGGGCTTCTGCTCGTCCGAGAAACTGTCCCAGCCAACAAAAAATTCGTTCAAAAAGTCTGTGGTAAGCTGGGGCTCAGCCTCGGCAAGTTTCTTGCTGATGTTGATGATGAAACGGGATGGGTCCAAAGGCACAGAGATATCTAAGTTTATACATGTTAGAATCGATGTATTTTACCTGTATAAATTGAGGGAGAATAATGCAATGTTCACCTTTGATACACAAGAGGCTCGAGGCGGTCGAAAATTTGAATGCCCTACAGAGTGCGCCTAGAAGGTTGTAAGACGAGAGCCTCAAGGTGTGATCTGCGCTTCCTAGATTTGCTAGGGAAAGATTGAGCAATGTGCCTGGCACGTCCTGTGGGCGGACAAGTCTCTCAAAAGACTTCAGAGCCCGCGCGTCTTTGCTGTATTTCACCTTCGCTCCTCTAATGGCTTGGAGGATGTCCTGCTTTCCAGGGCTAGTGAAGTACATAACGATCTTGCCATTTTCAGCTCGCAGCCCAAATGCAGAGTCGTCGTCTGTTTGGATGGACATTGGTGCCTGGTCAATGTCTCCAAGTCGAAAGATGTCGTTGAAAATGGCATTGAGGCCGAAACCTTGGTGTATTTCTTGCTTCTTTGTTGTCGTAATCTGGACAAACTGGCTTCCGACCTTGATAGAAACATCAATCTTGCCACGGGACCTCGAAAGCCGTGTGATTTGTTGAAAGACATACCTAGTGTCATTGACAACACTCAACGTCTCCTTTGGCAGATTGACCTGACTTAGGTGGAAATGTCCCTGTAGATCTTGAATGTTGCTAACAAGGTGGTACTCGACATTGTCAGGATGGAACACGCTGCCCTCGTTTTTGGCAGCCGCCCGGAGAATGCGTCGAAAACATTTTCTTCCCGCCCCATTCAATGTCAGAACAATCTAGCGCCGTATATCACCATGCAGCTACTGAAGGACGATGGAAATGGAAGGCCACTTACCGGAACGTGCTGTTCATGTTGTAAATGTACACTTTAGAAAGCTGGCGGGTGAGTTCTGTCGGTGTGAGCGACTCGAGTTTGTGGAAGAGCTCATCTGGCGGCTCATTCTGGCCACTGTAGCACGTCGCATCAATGAAGAGCCCGAATGGCTTGTGCCAGAGACGACTGGCGATCTGTGTGTGCCCGAATTTAGTAGGGCGATACATAAGAGGGGTTTGAACCAACACCATGTGACGGGAACGGCTTACCTTGAGATAGCAGAACAAGAGGGTGTCATAGTCGATTGCATCCGCGTCAATGTTGCGCAAAATAACACAAATTATGGAAAGACCATCCTGTCACCGTTAGCGCTTGACACTTGAATGGCCCATATTGGTAGAGGTGCTGTGGACGGTTAACAGATGAATGCGAGTGATGGTCTTACCTTGCTTTCCCCACCATCGTACACTGCCCGTGCGGTGACAAACGATTCGCTGCTCTGGAAGGCGTTTCGCAGCATGAAATTTTGGAAACGTGAGTAGGCGGGTGGGTTGTTCAGCGTGATCTGTGGGCGGTTCCAAGTAACAGCCAGAGGCGGTGGCCCAAGGTTTGTAATGAGATTCCTCAGAGGCTCCATCACAGGGGAGCGAGTGCGGGGGCCTTCTCCGGGCGATCGTACATGATCTCGACGTTCTTGTGAGGCAAGCCTTTGCCTGACATGGTCCCAATGGTCGTATAAGAAACGGTGGAGGGAGACAGATGCGCCAAAGTCGGTAGCACCACTTTTGACGGACCCTTCGATTCCTTCGGGGGCAACGGAGATCTTTCGTAGGAAAGTCGTCACATCGTAGATATTATATGAGAGGAATTCGTTGAGAGGGAACATGTAGGGCTCCTTTGCGCCAAAAAGGACGTTGTTTGCAAGGTTCTGGATAATTTTCGCGATGAGTAGCAAACCTCTCCGCATCTCCTTTGACGGGGTTGTTGAGACAAGGCCTTCAACTTCGGGAGCGACGATGGCTGGGCAGAAAAATCGAAGGAAAATGAAAGCCCCCACTGCTGTGTATTTTGCTTCGGGAAACCGAGTTGTGACGGCCGATGAGATGATACTGCATATTTTACGGAAGGCTGCAGGGATTTTCGACGACGAAGCACTGATATCGTCGATGAAAACTTTTGCCACAATTTGGAGTTGGACAGAATTCTTTTTAAGTTCATCCTGCGACTTGACTCGAGTGGGGTCCAACTCAAAATCGAGGTCGTTTGCTGTCATCATCAACCGCTCGACAACCTTTTGGAGGGTTGCCTTGAGGTACGCGGAGCCTTTCCACTTCGCATAGACAGAGAGCATTTTTGTGGCAACGCATGTCCGCCGTAGGAGCTCAGACTCGCTTTCAGTTTCTTCCACCTCGAGCTTGATGACTGCCTCCAGAAGCTCGAAGCCCATTCCGCGACCCTCAAAGACATTGAGGAGTGAGATAGTGAGCTCGTCGACCTCGGAGCTTGGGCACACTGCTGCCATGGCTGTGGCCAGTGATGTGTCATTTGTTAGAATGTCAATCAGTTCGTCATATTTGTCGCCAACCGCTGTGTCTGAAAGGTTGCTGAATTCCGTGCCCTGCATGAGAATGTTACAGAGCACACGGACAAAAGCTGTGCGGATCTCGACATTTTCGTGATAGCCGATACTGAGGGAACGCTTCAAGCCAACGTCCAGATTGGCACTGAGCAAGTTGGACAAAATTGTGATTGCTAGCTCGGATGCAGATACCTCATCACGAGTAGAGCTGGCAATATAATCGGCTCTGGCTAGCTCATTCTGCTCTAGATTAAGAAGGGAGAGAAAGCGGTTGAAATAGGTGTGAAACATATGCGATTTTAACTCGCTTGTCCCTGCATCCGACTGCCCGTCGCCTGGCTGTAGAGGAAGACGGTAGGTCAACTCGGCTAGGCATTTTAAACAGGCCTTGTCGAGATCCTTTTGGACGCGGGTGGCCTCATCTTGCCGGCCAGCTATATTGGCTCCATAAACGTGACCAGACGGGGAATGAGGTCTTGCGATCCAGCCAAAAATGATCTCAAGAAGCTGGTTTCGGATGCGAATATCGTCACGCAGATTCAGGTGCTCCTTTCGCTTTGTCACGGCTTCACAAAGCTGGCAGGTCTTGATTTTCACGCGTAGGTTATTCGGTGAATCGGGAGTCGTATCCAAAAACTTGGCAAAGTTAAGCGTCAGTGCCCCCAGGTGGACGGATGATGCAGCGCCGAGGTCTGAAGGCGAGTCCAGCCTCTCAATTAACGAACGGAGAAGCGACACAGATTGTTCCGCAAAGGCAACCTCGCTCTCCAACCCTCTTGAAGTCTGATCTAGGACGCCGGTGAAAAGGGTATCAAGCTCGGAATCTAGGGTTTTGAAAAGGGCCTGGTACAACGTCGGCGAAATTTCGGATGACAGGACCTCCCGCATTGTCTCACGGACCCGAACATTACCGGTTGCTAGAAGTTTGATGCCAAGCCTTAAAAATCGACTTAACAGGGGTTCTTCTGAGTTTTCAGATGACATTCGGTTTATCCACCGCAGGCCACTGATTGTAGGCTCTTCAAGCATGGACGCTTGGTCTGCTGTGCAAATTCCGCCGAGGGACGCAAGAAAACCAGAGTAGTTTCGCCACTCAACAAGAGTTTTTTCAGGCAGCGCATCTGCCTGTGTCGTCGAAACTTCCTTTGAAAGATGAAGCCATTTGTCGAAAGCAATCTCCCATGCATTGAGGATCCCGCTGCTTGGGTATTGCATCTTCTTTAGAAGGCCATTTACCCTTCGTTGGAAGGCAACCAGCCCCGTGAAACGAAATTCTTTGGACCCAATCTCGCGAAATACATCTCCATTTCTCAAAAGAGTGGATGATGACTTAGCGCCTTTGGATGCAGTATCTATAATGCGACATTCTTCAAGGAATTGTGCTATGCACGACGTGACAAGTTGACAGGTTTCAATGTCCGAGGAACAAAGCGAAACGAGGAACAGAGTCTCCAGTTTTGTCGAGCAAGCTGTTCGCTCCGGGACCTCTTCTGGCAACTCGGAAAGTTCCTTTGCTAGTCAGCGACGAACAGGAAGGAAGAAAAAGAGAGAGGATTAGTCGCGTATCAACTTACGTGAACAGATTTGAGAAGCAGTAAACGCGATTCCAAGTAACCATGTATGGCCCTGAGTCCCACTTCCAATCTGTACGGACTGATTTTGTCACACATCGAGGTCAATACGATGGAACTAATAACAGCATCCAAATTCGGCTGATTAGCAGGACGAGCAGAAAAAAGCGAAGCATTGCTAAATGACTTTGTGTGGCACGCAAAGCCTGACTTACGTGAGTTTCCAGAAATTCGCCTTGAACCTTTGGGTTGCCAGTCTTGAGGTTTCCCCATATCGAGAAACGGTTTTTACTGTGAACAGATGTGGAGCGACACCCATTGCTAGACGTCTAATGGGCTCATCTGCGACGACCATGCAAGACATAAAGGCCTCGAAATTGGTTTGGAAGAAAAGATCTCCTTCGTCTGGATCGCCTGGTTCCCCTTGGAACAATGTCATTGGAGAAGCATTTAAGAACTCAAGAATGCTGCATATCATCGGTATAGGAACGCTGTGGTCGGCGGATTTCTGTTGTAGCACTGAGGTGGTTGCGAAGGTGCTTGTTAACTGAGAGGACATCGTCTAAAAAACCATTAGCACACAGGGCATTCCTTATAGGGGCCAGGAGCACCAAAAAAAGGAAGGACTCGGTGTCATCGGAGATGCATTAACCATACCCTCATCTGGAACTGCACAAAAGTAGACACTGATTTGAACAGTGCTTCGTAGCGATCTGGATTTTCAAGCCTCGCAAAGTGCGAGCATGCCTGTATGACCGCAATCTTGAAAGACTGAGGCGCAGAAGGTACAAGGCAGTTTATTGCAAGAGACTCGACGCACACCTCAAAATTGAGGTGCGTTAGACTGACAAAGGCGGCAGTGAGCAGGTCCTGGTCCAAGAGGGGAGCTTCGGGAGTCGATGGCGCACGACGAAAGAGTGCCTCGCGGACTTCGTCCTGGAAATCCATGGCGTAGCTCATGAGCGCCGAATCACTCTCTGCGTCGAAGTGGCGTGCAACACGAAGAAGGGACACCAAACAATAAGCCGCCTGCTCGTTTTTGTTCCGTAGCATTTTGCGTAGACCCTCCAGATATGCCACCTTTTTGGCTACGCCGCCGCCCTTTGCCTCCCGCATGTTGCTTGCTACCTCAAACAAGTCTGGCAGCAAAAACAAAAGCGTTGTCTGTAAAGGATATAGGAGTGCCTTGCGGCGCACGTTGTCCCCCACGGTTTGGGCCATGTCGAATAAGGTCTCCGGGGTGCCGTCAACCCGAAGATGCATGACATGCAGCTCGACAAACTCGTGGGGAAACCGTTCGATCCATCGAATAATCAAAAGAGGCGTCGAAATGGCAATGGAGTTCTGAAACTGCTTGCGGAAATGGAGGAAGCTTGAGCAGACTTCTTGCAGGACTTGGCCTAGTCTCTGGCGGTCGACCCAGAAGTACGCAACGAGCCGTAAGATGACTAGAGAAGACCTTTCCTCCTCGGCACTGGTAAGACTCTGCGGTGGAGGCACTTGGGCCGACAGAACTGCCCTAATTTTGTGAACGACAATCTTGAAATATTCCAGCGACGGTTTCCAGGTAGATGCCGTCACGTACTCCACGATGGTCTTGACGTGTCCCTCGATTTCTGAGACCCGGGAATCAAGCATTTGTGGGGTGCCAACTATATCTTCAGACCGTGATGATACTGGCGTTTTAGGGGCATCGCCAGAAGTTGGGCCGGGAATGGAAAGGTTCTCGGCTGTATAGTCGTCGAGAATAGTTTTTGCCGACAAGAGTTGGCCATCTGGTGTAGGGTTTATAAACACCTTGGTCACCTCGAAAATGCGTCGGACAAGGGTCGGATCGAGCACGACAGGCGGAGGCGACTTAACCCGTCGTGCTCGATCCGAGCCGGTCTCGTTTGTTGCGGCATCCGTGGTAGAAGCAGCTGAGGCGTTCCAATGGCTTGAACAGCAGTCGGCTAGCAGAGCTAGTATGTAGAGCTCGGACAGAAGCACATGGGGTGGGTGTGAGGTGACGACCTTGTTGTAAGGACGCGCGAGGTCTTCAAGCAGCGATAGTAGGGTGTCGAGGACGATGACAATGGACGACGCGCTGACTTTTACGAGGGTCGTGCGTGTGGTTGTAACAATCTCGTCGTGGAGGAGGCTATCGCCGTGGGCGCCAGTACGATGGGGTAAACGGGTGGTCAGCCGCTCAACGAGGCAGCCAACCAGGCCAGCGTCGCCGTTCATCCTTGAGAGAGTGGCAGGGCGGGGATGTTATGGCCAAAAAGCATAGCTATGTCCAGCAACCGAAGGTTATCGACATCCAGAGCCGACCATGGCGGAGAGAAAGAGACTAGAGGAAGTGTTTGATCGCAAAGCGGTAGCTAGCTGAATGTAGAAAAAGACGGTACAAATCAGCCGTTGTTACAGGCAAGATCACAAGAAGTGGCTCGCGATGCTTGTGCCAGTGGCTAGGAGGGGAATACTGTCGTACGGAGTGGCAGATTATGGGTCTCATCAAGAGGGGGGGATAGGAGCTTACTTGAGCTTGTATCACAGAGAAAAGCACCCGGCACAACAGTAATAGACTTGGGGGTGGTTTGAGCTGGGCAGCCTGGTCGCTGCAGGTATGTGGGCAACGAATTGAGGATTTGACTGGAGCGACAATGGTCTCACCATTGCCTCGGGGTCTGTTGATTCGCAAATTCGCGGGAGCTGTTCCTGCCCCTGGTGGGCTGCCCCCTGGCGCAATATGGTTTATAGCGATATGCTGTATCAGGTCCCTGAGAATCACAGCGGGGCGCTTGGACCCCCGCAGTTCTGTCGACAGATGAGCAGATGAGGTCCTACGCATGCTGTGGAGAACAATTCGATATGGAGGACGACATACAGATTGGAGAATTATTAATTTTAATTAGTTAAGCATATATGTCAACGAACAGTACGGTTTAAATATATGGCACTCGTATGTCATGACGTGGGCTTGGTGCGAACGAGGCAGAATATCCTCGAAAAGGGTGGGAGAAGAGGGTGTAAGAAATAAAATAAAATAAGTTCGAGTGAGACCGCAACGGGAGGATTAGCCCTGGCAGGTCATTTTTAGGAATTTGAAGTTTAGCATCAAGAACCACGGAAAATATAGTTCGATAACGAGGCGCGGCCGCGTCCATTAAGCGAGGACAGGTTAAATTTGATGCACGAAAATATATATTTCAAAGAAAATAGCAAACCGAGCAAATCAAGCCAAATAAAGTGTTCAAGCCAGAACACCAAACAGTACATTTGCACCTTAATCTTTGCGCTGGTTGAATAGGATCATGCTGGGATCTATCCACGGTAGCCGCCACGAGAGCCGTTATAGCCACCCTGACGGTTGTCACTTGGCCGGCCACTTCCATGGCCAGAAGGAGGGCGATATGACTGCTGGTTATAGGACTGATGGCCGTGGCTTCCAGACGGAGGCGGCAGGTTGTACCGGTTTTGATAGCCCTGGTTGTGACCGCCGCCGGCGTAGTTGTTGCCGCCACCGCTGCCGTAGCCTCCATTGCCTCCATTGCTGTAGCCACCCCCGTAGCCACCACCATTGCCATTGTACCCACCGTTGTTGTGCCCGCCATTGTTGTACCCGCCATTGTTGTACCCACCATTGTTGTAACCGCCATCATTGTATCGTCCGCCGTTTGAGTAGGCACCTGGGAGTGGTGGCGGGGGTCTGCCAGAACCGAAACCGGCCTGGCCAGGCGCGGGAGGGACCCACGATTGAGGCGGTGATCCGTAATGCGAGCCACGGCCATTCTGGCCACCCTGTAAATAGTGTGCAGGGCGGTTGCGGCCATCATGACCAGGATTCTGGCCCACTGATCCGTGGTTGTTGTACTGCTGCCTCCCACCCGAATCATATCGTGGCCGCCCGTTATTGTATGAGCTATTATTGCCACGGTAGTTGTTGTGAGACCCTCCACCGTTGCGCCCACCACGCGCTGTGTTGTTGAGCAATGCCTCCTTGTCACCGCGGTTAAGAACCGGCGATGGAAGTTTCACTCCACGAAGGAGCATCGACTTGTGCGCATGTGGCGTTGACAGCAATTCAAAATTGACACTGTAATGTTAGCAGGGACATCAAAAGGAGGTTATTGGACAAATAATATTTTTTTCTTAAAAAAAAAGGGGGGGGGGTACCTCAAAGATCGATCGTATTCGATGTCAGGAAGAGCTTTTCGTTCTAGCGGATAAGACAACGAGCCGTGAGGTATGTAGTCCTCAATTTTCTCGACGTTGCCGGCAATTCCACTGGACACGAGAGGATCCATCTTGTACTTCAGAGGGCCCTGCCGCTTTGAATAAAAGTTTGATGTCACTTCATCGTATAGTGCTGTGTCTGCATCAGAAAGCAGCATGACAATATTGCCTATGCCGTTGCGAATCTGGTCCTCGGAGCTTAAAAGAGGGTATCGTTTCTCCACGGCGGCGAGAAGCCGTGCCATGTCAATAAACGGCAGCAATGCCACCCCCTGCCAGGCAAATTTTTTGCCGTTAAGATCAAGGTCAAATTCTTCAGGATAGAAATCAATGATCTCGCTGTCTTCATTCAACATAAGGTCGTGAAAGACTTCAGGGATTGCATGACGAGAAGCCGCCGGAAGAACGCTCATGAGCTGTTCAAAAGGCTTGGAAATCCGCCCCTTTTCAAAGTGAAGCTCCAGCTTGTCCAGGTCCACAAAGTCGGCCGCAAACGGTGCATAGTGGTATGGGTAGTACCATTCCCAAGATGGACATCCTTGAAAATAGTACAAAAGGACCCAGGCAAGGCCTTCGACATAGGCCCGAGCGACACCGTGGCGAAACTCAATGTCTTTTGGATCCACGTGGAATTTCTGCTCGTAGTAGCGGTCTGCGTACCCCTCTTCCCACATGCGGACTGTATCCACAGGTCCCTCCTCTGCTTTAGGAGTGTTGGTTCCACTTGAAAGCTGAGTGCTGGTTGCGTCGTCTTCGATGAGGTCAGCCTTTCGCTTACCCAGGGCAGGCGCTTGCGTAGTGTTGTCGACGTTCGTTTCTGCAGTGGCGGCTTCTTCAGCACCATTGGTTGATTGTGCCGTGCGGTTTTGAATACGGCTTTTCAGAACACTGGCCGCACTTTTGTTCGCCACGTTTGCATCAGTAGCGGCACCACGGTTCACAACCATATCGTGGGTGATAGATTTGGATATCTCCGGCGTGAAGGTCGCAATGGGGCGTAGGTTCAGGCCAGCTGTGCCTTCAGCAAAAATATTGTCGCCCCCGACTGTCCGAGGCGCGTTTCGGGAATCGCCGCGGCTCTTCCCCTGCTCTTGCTGAAGTTTGCGCCGTTTGTTGTTCTCCTCCCTCCGATCTTCCTGTTGCTTCCTGCGCCGGAAGATGCCGTCCTCCTGCTTAGCTAGTCCGCTCATGATGACTTGTGCACGGGCTAGATCAACATGTCCATCTTTTGTGACATATCCGTTCATGAGCGCTAGGTTGTCTTTCCACAGGCCAGTGAGCGTGTTGATGCCGTTCTCCCGAATCTCAAGGGCTGGAAGGTGAGGAAGAAAATCGTTGCCCACAAAGCAGCACAAGAAAATCCAATCATCAATCGCCCGCTCCAGGTCCCATCGAAAAGGGAGGTTGGGAACATCTAGCTCCACGGCAAGGTATTCGCGCAACACGGATACGTGGAGCCAAATGAATGGCTTTTTAGTGTGCTCTGAGTCCTTTTCGTCAAATTCACCATCCTTCTCTTTTGCTTTCCCTCTACACGCACTCGCTTCATGGCCCTTCTGCCCGCAGAGCTTGCACAGCCTCGCCTTGCTGTCCTGGAAAAAGACATCTTCACGCAGAACCCGAAAATGAGGCTCGTGGGTGGCAAGGCTAAGCATAATCAGATCTGCATCGAGGCCATAGATGACATGGCGAGTATTTGGGTCGTGGTTGGGCGACGCACGTTGCGCGCGAACAAAATCCATGATCTTGTGTTCACCCTCGCCAGGCACGCTGGCGTCAGAGATGATGATTTTCATCTTTGCCCAGCCAGGGTCGGTATTGAGCTTGTACGCGCACCAATACCGTAGGCTTGCAGCCAGAATATCCATGAAGGGTGTGCCCGGTGTGATCGAGTTGGAATCAAATGCTTTCTTTGCGGCGGCTTCAAGTGATGCTTCAGGAAGAGTCCCACCGTTCTGTTGCTTGAGTAGCTTGAGCAGCTCTTCTTTGTCCTCTTCCTTCTCCTTTGCCTCCTGAGCAGATCGGAAGCGGCGCGAGCGCTGTTGATTCATCTTGGCACGGGGCGCAACGCCGTCTAGAAAAGTCACATTAGCCAGTATTCAAATACAATGAAAAGTAAACGTGGAGAGAAATGAAAGACAAAAGAGTTTACATACCAACGGCAATCATCAACAGCTTGCGAGGCCTGACCATGTTGACGACCCGGTCTGTGTATTTGAAAATTTCCAGCATCATCTCTTCTTCGTCGGCGGGCGGCGGGCGGTCTTCTGGATGGGAGCAAGGATGCACAATGCCGTTCATGTCCAAGTAAAGGTTGTCAAATTCGTCGCCATTCGGGTTCGGCCCCGTTGTATCAACGGGTATGATAGTGCCGTCATCCATTTTTTGAGGAGTCTCCTCGATGACTGGAGAGATGATCTTGGGGTATTTGCTCGAGAGCCATCGGAAAGCGGCCGGGATACCCATCTTTGCGGCGCGGGTGAGTACGTATTGAAACGAGTATCGTTGTCTCGGGGCTGGCGTTGTTACTGCACACCAGGTCTATGTCTTCAGTGCGGCGAGGATTGTGCTAGGTTTGTATTTGGGTGGACTGTTCTTTAGGAGTTCCTTAGACCATTTGTGACGAGATTTGACGAGCGGTATTTGTTAAGTGGGAGATCGTCTTGTTGGTGGTGAGGCTCGCGCAAATGGAAAATGCTGAAAGTGTGGCCTTTGCATCCGCAACTTCATCTAGGGGTTGTCAAAGAAATGTTGGCTGTGGAATACAGGTTGCGGTGTTCTGCCTGTGCAATTGTTCTTTGTTCTGGAGCCGGATTTGAAGGAAGACCGGGGGAAGGCGTTGGATGCCAATATTGGCAGCGCGGAGAGACGAAGTACAAGTCGGTTTTTACCAGAAACGAGACGTGAGATTCGAGCCGGTGGAGGGGATCGCAAAATCTGCCTGTCAATAAGGCTCCTTGGGTATTGATTTCGTGTCGCTGTCGAAAACCGCGAGCGAAAATTTGGACTTGTTGAATACACGTCTTTGCGCGTCAAAAACAAATACTTTTCAATCAGTTGTGTGGACGGAGGAGTAAGAGTAGAGTACTTGAGATTTTCTAGTTAGCTTCGGTGACTAATCTTGCTTCAGAATAACGTATGCTAAAAAGCGAACTTAAGAGTCGCATCGTTTTACCGGGGCTCCTGTCTGAGGTGAAATCTCCAGGCCAATTAATAGCTCCTCCATAGCTTAAACTGCGTCCTACTATGAAGGCGGTTAAAGTAGAATGCAGTAGCCCCTTACTTCGTACTGTCCCCAAAAACCGCAATACAAGCATAGTGTCCTCAACCTGGCCACAAGAACAACCCCACGACGCAAGAGAAACAATATCTACGACGACATTATTCAATAGCGAAAATAGTCTTGCACATGGTATGGAATCGATAGCTTCTCGCCTAACAGATTACAACACTGGAATGGAAGGAGGGCCGTGACTTGGACGAAGCGTGCGCAGCAACCCAAACCTTACAAGGTCACCACATCTTCGACGGTTTACCACGACGACCTAGGCCTTGCCGCCATGTTTTCCATTGCCACGGCCCCGGCGAAGCAGTCCGTCGGCGAGACAATATCTGTCTTGAGTGGACGGTTGAGCTCGGCAACCTTGCTTGAGGATCGGCGAGCTGCGATCCTTGGCCTGCGAAGCTTCGCAAAAGAATACCCAGCGTCAGTGGCTTCGGGAGCTTTACGAAGCTTGATTGGCAGTCTTGCAAAGGATGGGGAAGATGTCGATACAGTCAAAGTTGTTCTCGAGACCCTGCTGATGCTGTTCAACCCCAATGAGAACAGCCCTGAAGCCTCGGAAGAAATCGCTCTGTGGCTTGCGGATGAATTCACACAAAAGCTCGAAAACATCACGCACCTCCTCGACTTTCTTGAGACAAACGACTTCTACTCGAGGCTCTACTCTCTGCAGCTCCTCTCGGCAATTTTAGCGGCCCGGACGGACCGAACCGAGGAGTGTATTTTCACTGCCCCTCTCGGCATCCCGCGACTTGTTGCCATTTTAGATGACCAGCGTGATGTGGTGCGTAACGAAACCATCACACTACTGACATATCTGACACCGACTTCGACTGAGATACAAAAACTCGTGGCGTTTGAAAATGCCTTCGAACGGCTCTTCAAGATCATCGACGAAGAAGGCTCTGTTCTGGATGGTGGCCGGGCTGTTGAAGACTGTCTCATTCTCCTGGCGAACCTTCTCCGACTCAATGCACACAACCAAACGCTGTTTCGGGAATCGCTTTGTACGGCCCAGCTTGCGCGCCTTCTCAAAGACGTTGGCACGCCAAGTGAACAAGACAGTGAGATGGCAAATTGGGCACTGGTGCAGCGTAACCGAAACATCTACGCTCTGTTAGCTGTGATCCGGCTGTTCCTGGTTCAAGGCGCTGCTGGTACCGTGCAAAACCAAGCTGAATTTTGGCGCCACGGAGTTCTTTACCATGCCTTGCAGCTGTCTTTCAATGGCAATTTCGAGATTCAAATTCGCGCCGAGGTGAGCTAACTCGTCCAGACCGATGTTTGACACCCGACTGAATCAACTGACACTTTCAAACGCGGCCTAGGCATTGACGACTTGTGCAGCAATCATTCGGGGGAATTCAACTCTACAAGAAAATTTTGCACAATTACGCGTCCCATCGCCCATCGACCATGGTAACAGCGTAGCACAAATGGCAGATGGCAACAAGACAAACGCAAATGGCAACCATAGCGAGGTGTATGTTATTGACGGTCTCTTAGACCTGACTCTAAGTGTGCACTCTCCGCAATTTTTTGATGTCCGGATGGCTGCCTGCGAGTGCTTGAAGGCCTACTTTTTCAACCATGAAGTTGTGCGGCTGCACTTTTTGCAGCGAGCCATCGATGGGCACAATTCCGGTGCCGACGAGACAGCCAATGTGTTATCGACACTTCTGCGGTCACCGGCAGCGTCTCCATCCAGTGACCCCTACCGGAATTGGTTTGCTTCGGTGATCATGTTTCACCTAGTCAACGAAAACCCACGAGCGAAAGCTCTTGTGATGGCAGTGACTGAAGGAGATGAAGAAAGCGGCGAAGAGGTTGTTACAAGCATACAGACCATTGCAGCACATCTACTCAGCAGCGTTAACCGGGGGGATGATGAACGCATCGTGATCGGCTATCTAATGCTGCTACTTTCCTGGCTCTTTGAGGATTTGGAAGGTGTCAATGACTTCTTGGGAGAAGGAAGTAACCTGCAGGGCTTGATCCAAGTTGTCGTCAAAAACACCAGCAGCGAGGTTGTCGTTCAAGGGCTTGCCGCCCTGCTATTGGGTGTACTCTATGAATTCTCTACCAAGGACTCGTCAATCCCAAGACAAAAGTTGCATGAGATTTTGATGACGAGAATGGGCCGTGACCGGTATATCAACAAGCTCAATACGCTCAGGGCTTATCCCCCCCTTCGAGATTTCGAGGTTATACCCCAAAAACTGGACCCCCAAGCAGACGAAAAGCTTCCTGGCGTGTTCTTTGATGGCGCCTTTGTTGACTTCTTCAAGGACAATTACAGCCGCCTGTTGCGAGCTATTGACAGGGACCCTAACATGGAGATCTCGTTTGTGTCCAATGGCGTTCAGCAGGGCATCTCTCGTGAGCTAGTGGACTCACTGCGTGCCGAGCTGGGCGAGAAGGATAGAACCCTTCGCGAAGCCCAGGATAGAATATCCACGTTGGAAAACGCACTCGGTCAAGAGAGGGCTGACCATAAAAAGTCTAAAGAGACAGCAAGCTCAGACCTTGACAAGGCTAAAACAGCACATGACGCGGCTTTGCAGGCACACGAGGAAAATTTGCGGTGAGTTACGGCAGCGGTCCTTGCAAAATATTGCCTCATGTGATTTTACAGACACTAACTTTTTTCCCCTGCAGGCAAACACGCGCGGAGCACCTGAAGAGCAAGAATGACCTACAACACCAGATGGAGGAAGCCTTGAAGTAGGTTCTATCAGCGGTCATCGCGCAATTTCACCTGATGGGAGCACGCAGATACTAACCCATTTGTTTTCTTGGCATCGTAGACAAGCTCGCATAGAGTTGCAAAAAAGCAAGAGCGACATGCAACGACAGATGGAAGAAGCCCGGAAAGCGGCTGAAACAGAACTAGCACGTGTGCAACGTCGGCTGGAAGCCCAATTGGCCGACCTACGGGCAACAGGCAGCCGGTTGGAGGCTGATCTGTTGAAGGTCAGTCACCTAAATTGTGGATGTTCGGCAAGACGAAAGACGGTGACGCTTACATAAATGCTAACGGCTACTGTCCAGGCAAATAAAAGCAAGGCCCAGGAGCTCCAGACAGCCCGCGATGGCTTCAAGGTGCAATTGAATGACATGGAGGCCGCAGTCGCCGAGGCCCAAAAAACGGCGCAAGATCTCGAGGCAAAGCTTGCCGCCGCGGGCATACAGGAAGCCGAGCTCCGGGAAACGATTGAAGCTGCCGAAGAAGATGGCCGGAAGACCCATGATCGATTGCAGTCTGCCGAGAAGAGGGCTAAGGAGGTAAGTTTTTTTACTAAACGTTCTGACCGGAATTGGTCACATTCATGGCAGCGCTGTTTCGCATTTCTAACCTTCGTAACAGGCTGAGGCGTCTTTGAACACGGCACATGAAGAGAAGAGATCCACACAAACAGAGTTGGATGACCTGCTTATGGTCTTTGCTGACCTTGAAGAAAAATTGGCAGGTTACAAGGTACGTACACCACTTTTCAACAAGGATACACTGGCGGCTGGGAGATGCCCCTTTGCACCAACAAAGGGCCTGGTTTGTATTTGATTACTAACTGTCGGATTTCCCCCCCCTTCTTCTCTATCTCCAGACCCGCCTGCGTAAACTTGGTGAGCAGATTTCCGACGATGAGGATGAGGATGAAAATGAGGACGACGAGGACGAGGACGAGGACGAGGACGAAGTTGACTGAGAAATAAACCCCAAGAAGAGTAAAGCCCCATGTTTATTACTGTGGCCTTATAATAGAGCACCAGATTTTCAGATAGATAAAATAAAGACCGCTAGAAAGCGCAATATCCTCAATCAAGGCTGGCCGGCGATTGGCTGACGGTCGCCTTTGAGCAGTTGTGTAATACGTCGCATTACTGTGCATGATAGATATATTATAGTGACTCAAGTGGTAATACTGAGTACGGAGTACATTACTGGCCATAATTACAAACGCTAGTGGCGGGATTCACTGCCTAGTGCTTTGGGTGAATCAATTGGCCAGTGAAAATTCAGACCTTCCCCTCCACGTTGGAAAAGTGCATCAACAAATAAATACGCCAATTAATACGCCGTTGAACTTCAAACAATACATAGTAGATGCCAAAGCAAAAACACGAATTCGAGGCTTCAGAACGTCCCAATACCAGCTGTCCAGATCTCGGCCTTTGACCAAGCTATCATTTGGACTCTTTTCCTCCATCTTTCCACCATAAACTCTCGTTCAATGACTGAGCGCGAGTTCCAAAGCAGCTCCGAGTCTTCGGACGAAGAGGGTTGGCTAGATGCCAATCCTGAAGACGATGAGGAGCCTTTGGCTGTGACCTCGCTCTTCGACGACCGTGTTTTTCCAGACGCCGCCTCTATGATTGACTACTGCAAAAAAGAGCACGGTTTTGATTTTCTTGCTGTCCGTGATCGGCTGGGCCTCGACTTCTACGGCAGTGTGAAGCTGATCAACTTTAGTGAGTTTGGCTTGCGGTCCATCTCGTCAAGAGGAGCATACGTGTCGTGAAGGATTTGCTCTAACAGCCCTTGACAGTTCGCCAGCGCGTGCTTGAGAAATCTTCTTTTCCGACTGAGGTTTCAGCGGCCGACCTTTCTGGCGACGAGTACCTCAAGCCTGTTCTCGAAAACGATGCACTCATTTTTGCCTTGGACAGCTTGCCCGAGCCACAGGGCCAAAACACTTCTGCCGAAGGGGCATCCAGCACAGGCATTGATGCGGCAGGTGCTACCAAGATTCGCCAGGAAAATGAGCAACTGAAGTCAGAGCTGGAGAACTTGACCAAACAGTTCGAGAGCTACCGCTTGGCGGTTCAGAAGACCCTTGACCAGCGCTGGGGTGTAGACGAGCAATCGCAAAAGGACGCTGGTGTTTTGGAATCTGCTGGCTCATCAACCGTTGCCAAGCCTGCGTCGGCCTCGAATAAAGCCGGCGAGGAAGAAGCACAAGCATCCGGCGGTACAGACTATTACTTTGAGTCGTACTCTCACAGCGGCACGTACACATCTCCGTTTTCCTTCGAATTACCAATTTGATTTGTGCACATACTAATGAAACCTACGCCCATTTAGATATTCATGAGACCATGCTCAAGGACACCATTCGGACGGATGCGTACCGTGATTTTATCTACGCTAACAAGGACATGTTTGCGGGAAAGACGGTCCTTGACATTGGCTGCGGCACAGGTAGGCCGTCTCATTCATTTGTTTTTACGCTTAATGTTTCCACCCCCGATCTTTTTCATCATGAACCTCTGGGTCTTTCGACCTGGATATGGGATAATAGAGAAGAAGGAAGACTAATACGTGGACTGCACGACAGGTATTCTGAGCATGTTCTGTGCAAAGGCGGGCGCAAAGCTTGTGATCGCTGTCGATAGGTCTGAAATCATCGACAAGGCGCGGGAGAACATCTTTAACAACGGCATGACCAACAAGATCACTTGTCTCAAGGGCCTCATCGAAGAGGTAGTCCTCCCCGTAGACAAGGTTGATATTATTGTCAGCGAGTGGATGGGCTACGCCTTGCTGTATGAGGCGATGCTACCGAGCGTCCTCTATGCCCGGGACAAGTATCTGAAGCCAGATGGTCTGTTGGTTCCGAGCCACGCTTCGTTATTCCTGGCCCCTGTCTGCGACTCGGAGTACATCTGCGACAGCATCACCTTCTGGAGGGATGTGTATGGCTTCGACATGAAGGCCATGCAGGCCGGAATTTACGATGATGCACGGATGCTGGTCATGCCAGAGAAGACCATTGTAGGCACCTCGAGCATGTTCAAACATCTTGACCTCCATACAATCAAGGTTGATGATCTTGTCTTTACCGCTGATTGGACGTCTGTGATTTCCAAGGATGCTGAGTCGCTTGACGGCTTCCTGGTGTGGTTCGACATCTACTTTGGCACTTCACGCACAGCACAGATTGAACCTGTTGATGCCAGCTCGCAGTCATGGATTGCTGGAGGCAAAGATCGCGTTGCCTTCACAACAGGCCCATTTGGCAAAGCGACACACTGGATGCAATGCTTGCTCCTGGACAAGGCGCACTCTAATATTCTGGCGGAGACTGACCCGCGTGAGGTGACAGGGGAGTTGTCTTTCATCACGGCCGACGATAACCCGCGCGCTCTGACGCTGCGTGTCAAGTGGGCGAGAGATGCGAAGCAACAGGAGCAGTCGTGGGCGTTGAGATAATCACTTTGTCATCCAAATCCCCCTCCACCCCCAATGGCTGTAAATTTGGGCGACAAATCATTATAGAAAAAGGCGTTTATAAAAGTTTGACATTGTTTCTTTCTGTCTTATTCTGATATGATTATTCACGCAGTTATCATAAAAGATAGGGCTAGCCGAACAGAGCTATATGTCAGATATTATACACTGTGTTATGATAGGCCAAAGACGAACGCTTTATCTAGTGAGGTATGCATGTGTAGGTGCCGTCTAATATGCAAGTGGCTGATCAAATTTATGTCAGCGGCACAACTGTTGATTGCTCGGAGAATAAGAGAAGGGAGAAAAATAAGAAAAAGAGAATACAAGCTGGCCGAAAAGCTGGGACTCTAATGTTAAGTATATCCAGTAATATCCTACCGCATATAACAGCGTTTAATGATGAGGCACACCGGCGGTTTGCAAAAATAGATTCACAACACTGAGAAACCCCTCTCCAAGAATAAACCCCTGTGGTTTCTCGTCAGTAAAAAAAAAGAAGAAGTGAACTGCCAACAAGAAAGATAGGAGAGTGGAAGTGGAGGTGGAAGCGAGAAAAAAAAACATACTGATGCGAGCACAATCGCTCTTGTTTCGTCGCGGCCAGAAAGTCTCCAATATAGAGAAATCAGACCACCCACACTGCGGGCCAGCGTGAAGGACGGCACGTTGTACATGCCTGGTGAGTAGTTAGCCCAAGTCAATCCGCACAGAGAGAATATAGGTCTGGTTTCAGTACGCACCGACTGCAACGGCTATGCCACCGGGGATATATGCATGAAACGATTTTTCTGCAGTTCGAATTCGCAATAAAGTAATGGCTGCAAACAGTATGGCCGATCCAATAGCCCATTCACCAGCCATCGCGGGAAGACCCTTGCCGGTCACGAGGCGAGCGGTAAAAATCCAGACATAACCGGTTGGTATCTGGAAGAGGCTAGAGGGTATCTCATATGCTCTAAATCAAAGTGCTGTCAGTTGGATGTGGTGAATGGGGGAAGGGTAGCAAGCGTAGCTTAATAACTGACGTTGTATAAAGCTTGTATAGGAAAGCGCTGATAACAGCGCCGACGCTGGTTCCAATCACTTGGCCCCAGAACTGGGCCGTCGGAGCAGCGCCAATGAGATGGCCGGTCTTGAGATCCTGCATAAGTTCTCCAGCTTGCAAAGCACCCTAAAGTTGCATTAGAAATGTAATAGCTATTGGCAAATGCTACAGCACAAAATCAACGCCAGGAACGCCCCGTATTTGACTTACGGCTTCAGACACGGCGCCTGCAACGAGGTTGATAAGGACACTGTTTTTGTGTGCACTTGGAATGATCAAGGCAAAGAAAAGCTGCGTCAGCTTGGATATGCCCGAGACAGGGTTAAGGTCGGTCTACAATAAAAGTTAGTAGTGTAAAAGCCTGATGTCGAGGTACAGCAGGAGAGAATGAGGAGAGCATGATCCGCTTGCAAGCCTTACCTCGCCGAGAGCTCTGACACCCATGATACTAAGGATAAGGGCCATTGCAATGGAAATGATGATCGCATAGAATGGCACAAGGGCTCCGAATGTGAAGCGGATGCAAGCGACGCAAAATATAATAGACAACACCATGCCAATGGTGACTGTCTTTGCACCAATTTGCTGCTCTGGTGGTGCGTCCTTTACTAGTGTGTCTGTTTGGGGCTGCCTGCCAACAGTGCTATCGTGGTCATCGCCGTCTTCGTCGCTTGGGCCAGGAACAGGCCTCGCAAAGTTTGGCAAAGGGCTAGTTGGAACAGACATAGCCTCTGAAGCTGTCTCTGAACTGTGGATGGCCGTGTAGCCAGATGCGTCACGCTTCTGCAAGAACTCGCGAACTGCTCCAGAAGGCAGACATCTCAGAATCGCGGCGCGTGTTTCGGGCCAGAATTGGACAGCGGAGCGGAGAGCAACGTGGCTCAGGCTGACAATGCCGTCAGCCAGCATTATCGCGATGGAAATCCATACAATCCACCCCTTGCTGCCAGTTTCCCAGTCCTCTATTGGACCAGGGGCCCAGCCACGAAACTTTGCCAGGGGAGACAAGATGGCCCAGCCAACTATAGCGCCCAGGAGCATGTGCATGGTCGTGGCCGGGCCCATGATGACACCTTGGCCAATGTAGGCAAGGCTTGGGTTGAATGTCCACAGCCACGTGCCTGCAACTGCTCGCCCAAAAATCGGCACGTCCCTTATAGTAGGAAAGAAGTATGTGGCGAGGGTGAAAAGTCCGGAGACAAGAAAGCACACAAGCAGCAGCCGAAGGTTTGCTCTCCACTCCTCTCGTCGGCGAATCTCTGGTTCGGAAATGGGGCTGCTGCCGGCTGCAATCGGCTCGGAGGAGGCCGCAGCTGGGGAAGGTTGGAGAACGGCATCTTCGCCGGCAAGGCTCGCAAATTCTGAGGGGACTTTGCCCTGGCCAAGTTTTGGCTTGCGGCCGTGTAGAACACCAATTAATACGGCGGCGCCAAAGCCACTGGGAAACTTGAGCTTCTCGCGTATAATGACTTGTCGCCGGCTAGAGAGGAGTCCATAGGGTTAGCATTCGGGATGTGGGTGGGGAGGAGGAGGAGGCCGAGGCAGGAAAAAAATGCCCAAGTTTCATGAAGCCATACAGAGGAACAGCGAACAGGACGCCAAAGTAGCACAGCCCTAGTGACCACATGATCATCTTGATCAGTGACAGCTTTATGGGACCATTCTCGTCTGCACTCATCAAGTAGTTCATGGCCGGCAGGACGCCCACGAATCCAGACCCAAGTGGCGCAATGGCCATGCTGCCAGCGACAGTCTGAACCAGAACATTCTCGACGGGCGAGAAAGGATAGGAGAGGTGCCGGGACAGTGCCTTGAAGATACCAAAGCCGAGAAGACTCGACGGCAGCGACATGGTGCTGACGAACCCTGTCTGCAGGCCAAAATACATGTTGGAGCAGCAGATAACAAGGCCGACGCCGAGACCAGCCGCGAGGCCTCGCAGAGTGAGGTGCCGCACATCAGATGCCGCGGGCGGCGCGCGCTCAAATTCCGTGGATGGCCGCATGGTTGCCGACGGGGGGGACGGTTCGGAGGGGGATGGTGCGGTAGTGGTGTATGCACGGCGGCGGTTGGGGTCGGGACAAGCAGTACATGGGGAGTGACGCAAAAGAAACAAAGACCGGTCGGAGCTCCGGTGCCGACAGCGAGTGGGGGTCCCTGAAGAGGAAGGAGCCAGCGATGGCGACTTCTGAAAGACTGGCAGGCTCTCAATTGGTGCCTGAGGTTTTCGAATAGTGGGGCCGCTGACGCAGCATGGATGTGCCCCAAATAGGCCCAAAAGGTTTCCAGGCTCACTGGGGGACTGGTCACGACCAAACTTTTCTTTTTCTCCATTTTCAAATTTTCTGGACATTACTCCGTACTTCGAACCATTATCTTTGTACATCCTCACTACGTCGTACATTGTTCTGAGCTTCCGTGTTTAATTTGGCGTACTCAGTATTGCTTCACTGTACGGAGTACGATGTGTTTATGTATTAATTATTCATGAACCCATACATCCCAAATACGTCCTGACTCCACATCTCCCTTCGAAGTTCAAACTGGGCTCGGATGGAGAAGGTGGGTCTGTCTGGGCGAGGGCCAGAACGTTACGGGTCCCATAAACGATAGCTCGAGAGCTCTCATCTGGTGCATTTTTGTCCGCTGTCAACCCCAATCCATCAAAAAAGCATGGGTACACCGTACATAGCGTTCTTGGAAATACCCCCATCCGCTGCAGTGCGGTTCCTGTACCAATATGCCTTCTGCCGAGGAGCTAACTTGAACATATCTTACTCTGTTTGGAAGTAATCTGGTTGGATGCCGTTTCCGTTTTCGAACAGGGAACAAGCCTGGTATTGGGTCCAAAGTCAATAAAGTGCCTTATTTTGTATATTTTACATTGCAACTTTGTTTCGTTGGTTGGTGCGCTTTCAGTGCTTTCGATATGTTCTTTTCGATACAACCCACATGGAGGAGCTTACGATCTTGTGGGGAAATCGGCTTATTTTTCGACAAACGAAGATCGTTTAAACACTTTTGTTTGATATCGATAATCGCAGGTACCATCTCAGCGTTTTGACTCAAAGCACCATACAACATAGTTCACAAGGTGTCGCCTGAATGCTAGACACTTCCATAAGACCTTGACACTGGATCGAGATATGTATGTGTGTGTGTGTGTGCATTGGCTTGTCCACTACGGCGGCCCTCCTTGCAGTGAAGGCACTCCCTGTACATTATGTCGTACGGAGTACGACGTATGTCGTAGATATATACAAGGTACGGAGTAAGATACAGAATACTGTGCTGTGAAGAAAGGATAACCCTCAGAACACCCATTCGTCCCCCGGCCCCCTCCAATGGACCAGCCTCGCCAAGCTTGCCGCTGTGGAAGCGGGGCGGCGGGCGATGGAGCCCGGGGACTGCGTTCCATTGGCTGGGCTGGCATGCACAAACCCCGCTCGCTGCATGCTGGTGCAGCCAACAGCCATGTCAAGCTCAGTCGAGCAACAACGTGATTCGCTAGCGCTCGCTGGCGCTCTTATCTGGGTGTTCCAAACAAATGATCTGGCCGCCGTCTGGGGTTCTTTTGCGACCACCTGAACACTGTTCTGGCCTGGCCAGTCTGCACAGCAGCGAGAGAAGGTCGCCGTCTGTGATTCTTCTCAGTGCTCGGCCAGTAGTATTACGTCGTAGTTGCTGGAAGTCCAGCTGATCTGGTTTTCTAGTTTCGGTGGTGTGTCTCCCTGTTCCTGCCCCCCATCCTCTTGCCTCTTGTCCATGTCTTTGTCGTCTGTTGCACTTGAACTTGCAACTTGCAACATTTGCAATATTTCGTGCCCGCAATACACGCAATACGCATCGCATTGTCATCTTCTGCCGTCTGCCAATCCACCAATTTGCCATCCCTCCAAACCGCGCTGGCCGGTCTCTTGTCTTTCGCCCGCCTCAGCCTTATCGTGCTGCCGTTGTGGTATCGCCTCACCCCGTATCATCGTATCACCATCGCGCGCCAACGTATCGCCATATCGACAGTTTCTCCCCCTTCGTCTCCTGTTCTTGTCCTTCATCTCTCTCTCTCTCTCTCTCATACCTCTTCAGCCTTCTTCTTTCTTGCTTTCCATCCTTCTTGCCCGTTTCCTCCCTTCTCCCTTTCTCTCTTTCACCCTACTTTACTCTGTTTTACTCCCTTGTACGTCGTACTCCCTTGTACTTCTCTTTTCCCATTAAGCCCTCCTCCATCTTCAAACCAGACAACGTTGCTTCCCTCGCATCCTCTTTTGTGGTTTGTCTTCCTCCTTTCGTGCTTCGCGCCCCCGTCCCCCACCCCTTTCGCTTTGAAGACACAACCCCCCCAAACAATGCGGGCACAGTCCCCATTCGCCAGCCCATTGTGCTCCTTGCTGTCGCATCTTTCGCCATCGCCGTCTGTCGCACTGCGTCACCCTAGTGCGCCCTGGCCTCTCTTCTTGTCGTCTGTGTATCATTGATACGCCGTCTACAAACCTATCTCGTACATGCTCCCTTTTTTTTCCTTGTCATTCTCTTTACTGTTTCATTTCCCTCCCCTTCGTGCCACAACCGCCCAAGATTGCCTCCGTCTTCTTTTTCGTGTCCTTTTCATTACTGTGCTTCATCTCACCTGTTGATCGTATCTTGTTCAACTTTTGCACCCTGGGCCTCGCCATCCTTGACCCGACCTCATTGATTTTTGTCGCTGCTGTGGGCCATCGTCAATTGCACTTCCAGCCTTCAAGTGGCTAAACGCCAAATTGCTTCGCCAGCATTTAAGACCTGTGATGAGACAGCTCCTACCAACTTCCAGGAGCTTAGCCGAGTATGTAGTCCTGTTCCCATATTTTCCTACTTTTCGGGCATCGCTGTTACCCATGATGTGTCCCCCTTCTTCTACTTTATCGGTACCCTCGTGCCTCCTGTCCGGTCCATTCTAGACGTGCGCCATCATGGGCAATCATTGTGTTTTTATTTGCATCGCATCTTCTTCCCAGGGCATTTGTATACACAAGTTGGACAGTCACTCACATTTTGCCAGTAACGACGGAAGTCCCCAAGCCCTTATCATTTGAACGCTCGGCCATATTCCGACCTATTTTCAAGCTCGACATTCCGCTCACCCCTTGAGCCATCTTATCTCGCCTGCTCGTGCTTGGAATAACTTGCCGTCCCACGCCCGTGTTTCGGCTTCACTTTTCCAACCACGTTCTTAGCCCTTTACTCCTCTCTATTCTGATATACAGCTATCCATCACACACCCTAAAATGGCTACCATCGCCCTAACCCGGCCGATGCCACCTCATCGTCCTTCGTCGGCCATGTCATCTTTGAATTCGACTGTTGGCATCGATGTTGATGCTCTGAATACACAGTCTGGCCAGCCACATCCTCAAACAGCAGGGCCCGTGCCGAATAAGCATATACCTGTGTGCCCACCCGGCCCACCAGTTGCCTCTACTACACCTTCACCATCTCCGCCACCGGACGAGTCCAGCCGCCCTCAGCAATCACTATTGTTTCCGCCAGACCAGTACCCTCGCTCTGAGGATGGAGACCTTGCGATATATACTATTGATCCGTCGGCTGTCTCTGCAGCTGTAGACTATATTTCGCGTCAGCCGCTTCCCGACCCATCGCTTGTCTTTCCTTGGTTTCACGGCCTCCACCCGGGAAACCATATGCAACAGGCCTTTTTCTCTCAGCGTCGCCGTGTGGTGCGAAAAACACCTTGTTGTCTGCGGGGAGTTACGATCGTCAAAGCCGACGGTCAACTTCAAACAGCTCGTCTGAAGGGTGCCATTGCCCCAGATGAGTTTCTCCAGCTGGGTGCCACCGCGGAATTCCTTGATGCAGATCCCAAAGAGGGCTTTTCTGTACGAAATTTCCATATCCAAGCCGTCAAAACGGCCATGACATCAGACATCATTGTTTATGGCGACGACGAAACTACCGTCCGAAAGCTGGCGTGGAGTGTTGCTGCCGCACAGAAGAACTGGCGCAACAAACATGAACTGGAGGGCACTGACCTTCCCATATACAACACGTTTGCCTGTACAGCCGACTTCTCCACCTTTGAAAAACACCATCCTCACATTGTGTTTATTGACTCGGAAGGCCGCATAACCGGCAACGTCGTTGATTTCTTCAACCAAGAACGGACAGAAATGTATGCGATGACGGTGGCCTCCGAGATATCACAGAATGTCTGGCTCGGCCCGACACCCGAGCCAAACTCCGAGGATGAGGACGCTTATGACATCCTAATTGAGTGCAGTGACCTTGGTCATTTGAATCCTCGTGCTCTACGGGCACTGGCAGAATGCGGCGCCCCGTCGGGAAAGAAGATATATCTTGATTTCCCCTCCTCGGGTACTATTCTACCTCCTACGTGGTCACAAACAGAAGCCGATGCAATTCTGGAGTCTTGCAAGTGGATTTATCATTTGGCACACGGCATACAATCATCTCACTCTCCAGCCACACCCGCTGACTTTTGCGATATTGCCTTGGATAACGGTGACGACATTGTCGTGACCAGTGACAATGATGGCAAGACTGGTACAGTCACGTCTGAGCCAAAAAGAATCCTCATTCACTGTGCAGATGGATATACGGAATCGACTATGTTAGGGCTCGCATATTTCAGTTACAGTACTGGAAGCCCTATTCACGATGCCTGGCTTGCCCTTCACACGACCAAGAAACGCAACTTTTTCGCATACCCAACAGATGTGGCTCTATTGACAGCCATTTCTCCACGCCTATTATGCGAATCTCCCGTGTGCGCAGAGAAGGATATTGATAGCATCACAGCATTGCTTCAGAATCAGCCAAGATGGTTTTCGGCTCTAGATGGCTCTTTCCCCAGCCGTGTGTTGGACTACATGTACCTGGGAAACCTCAACCATGCCAACAACCCCGACCTCCTCAGGGCGCTGGGTATCACTCAAATTCTGAGTGTGGGGGAGATGGCCATATGGAAGGATGGCGATCTGGAGACCTGGGGTGAAGAGAATGTTTGTGTTGTCCAGGGTGTCCAAGACAACGGTATTGACCCACTAACCGATGAGTTTGAGCGTTGCCTTGAATTTATACGTAAGTTGAACACGGATTTTATAAAATGGGATAAAGGGACACTCCCCATTCCATTCTACCTCGCCAGTTGCCTAGACCAATACTAACAGTTAATGCAGAACAAGGGCGCAAGAAGGGCACTGCCACCCTTGTCCACTGCCGCGTCGGCGTGTCGCGCAGTGCTACGATTTGCATTGCCGAGGTGATGCGGTCGTTAAAGCTGTCTCTACCCAGGGCGTATTGCTTCGTGCGAGCACGGCGTCTGAATGTCATTATTCAGCCGCATCTCCGCTTCGCCTACGAGCTACTCAAGTGGGAGGAATTTCTTCGCCAGAGCCAAGCTGTGGATCATGCTCTTAACAGCAACGATGTGTGCATCAAGAGAGAACTCGAGTGGGGCGAGATTGCTCGTGAGGTGGCTTTGATGAACCAACCGTATGTGCGGTAAGAAACTGCTGAATATGTTCCATTTCTACTGGCAATGAACGATTAAGTGCAAGATGGGTGCTGCAGGTGGGCATGGGGTGGCCCACGATAGTGATGAACGCTTCCAAGTTGCTTGTTCAGTATTTTTTACATGTCATGACAGAATTCCCCGGGCCATACTATATAGCTAGTGCTCAGTTTCTCCTTCACTTTGCCTGGTGTTTGTTTTACTTGCATTCTGTTTTCCCCCTGTATGGTGTACATACCAAGGGAACTGTCGAGGCGCCAAGGTTTTCTTAATGATAGAGATACGATTATTGTAGTTCATTGATGCTGTAGTAAGAACGCCGCTTTTCCCTCTAAATAGTACTCATATGCTCATCACCAACATACCAAGCACTCTAAGTAGATATTATCGCACATATATGGAAAAGAAAGACAAACATGGCCGAATACAGAAAACAATGTTTAACACCGTCCAAATGAATAAAAGGCACGTGCAATTGGTTCCAGTCGCAGTTTGTTCGCGTGGCCAAAATAATATAGGGCAATAAAACGAGGAGTTGTAAAGGAAACGAGTGGAAGTTAAAACTGAGAGACGTGGATATAGACGCAAACAGTGAGAGTATAACGCGGCAACGCTGCCAACAAGAGGGCCACCCCCCAAGTGCAGATCCGTCTAATATGTTCCTGAACAGTCATAGCAAAATGGAGGACGGAGATAACTCAAGACCTAAAACTATTATGCTCCATAGGCAGATGCTTCAAGCTTGTCGTCACCATCGAGGATGCTAGAAAGACAAAAGGTTTTGTTAGCACACGGCTTGCAGACATTCATTCGGCGCCCGTAGCTTATGGCTAAGGGGCCTGAAAACAAAGGGTTTCGCTTACGAGAAATGCTCGGCCAAAAAGCCTTCGCCACCGGTCTCCATGTTGATGTTGAAGACGTTAAACCCTCCATCGCTAGTGACGACCATAACTTGGGGAGTATTGCTGCTCATCGCCACTACACTCCGCAGCGGTCCACCAGAACTGCTAGAGCCAGCGGTAGCAGTGCTAACCGAAGGCCCCCCCGTATTTGATTTGGACGGAGTTGCTGCGGCGCCAGATCGCGGGATCTTGATAAATGCGAAGTCTCGTAATGGCTCCCAGATCTCTGTCACCGTCTGTGGAAGGTACGAGCCAACAACACCCGCAACACTGCGGCCCATGATCTGGGAGGATCTTCGCAACATGCTACCAAACGAGCCACTTTGCCTCCTTTGTCCAGTAGCACCACCATCTCTGTTAGAACTGCTGCCTGCTAGGTCGGATGCATCGTGCGGCGAGCCGGCAGTGCTGTTTGGGGATTCGTTGAAGCTGTCGTGGCTGCGTGAACGGGTCCAACGGCCTTGCCGTGGCGAGCTGGAGTCAGCACCACCCGTAGAAACAGAAGTGCTTCCAGATGAGCCGCCTAAACCGTCGCCAGGGGCACCCTGAGGGCCACCAAGCTTGAAGATGTGAACAGTGTCCGAAGTGGATGAAACGCACAACAGCGACGAATCATGATTAAAGGACATGCTGTATATTGTCGACGGGTATGTTCCACGACGAAACTGGTAAAGCTTCTGGCCCTTTGGAACACTGAATACGCGAATGATTGTCCCCGTCTCGGATGCAGTCGCTAGTAAGGTGCCGTCGCTGTTTATGGCCAAGCAGGACAGGGGTGAGCGGTGTGCTTCGATAACGTTGACAGCCTTTAATGTGATCGTATCGAAAATAAGGACCTCGCCAGATGTCGGGGCAACATAGGAGGATAGTGGTGGGGCGTGCGATGGACGCTTCTCGTCGCGATCTTCGCGGGGCTTCGGCAGAGGATACGCAATGTAACAGTTGTCGGAGGACGGAGAGAGGCCGCAGATGGCACTTGGGTTCGGTGATGTCGCGATTGTGTAAAGTAGGCTCATGTTCGCTATGTCATAGAGATATATCTCATCCTCGAGAACAACGGCGAGGCGTTTCCGATTGAGCCGTACAGCGAGCACAGCGGAAGGAAATGTGAGTTCGCAAATCACGGATGCGCGCTACAGAGAAAAGGAAGGAAGTCAGTGAAAGTCTAGCAACAAGAAGAAAGCAGTGCGGCATGCCCGGATATGTCTCGTCTGTTCAATATCGCCCACGTTGTACGGAACCGACCTTGGTATTCTGGATCACCAGGTGTCGTGGCGACAAAACCATAGCCACAAGCGAGGTCGAGAAGAGCATCTCAATGATAGACACACTTCCATCATCGCTGCTAAAAATCTTCGAGAACGGGTCGGTGTGGTAGATGCGAAAGCCTTTGGAAGTTCCCACAGCCAGGCAGCTGTGATCCTGGTTGAACGTCACAAAGTTGAGTGCTGGAGCCGACATTTTGATCCAGGCTGGTCGAAGCTCTTTGAAGGCGAGGTAGACTCGCGATGGAGATATTAATAAAACAACGCAACAAAGTAGTCCAACCCCCCGATGCTCTAATAGAAATATAGCTATCGAGGAGGCGTTTGTGATGAGGATGTGGGAAAATGTTGTGGGTTGTGGTGATATGGGGGAGAAAAAAATGTCTGGGAAGGTCAAGTAATAAAATGGAAACAAAGGCAGCGACGTAATGCATCATGAGGAATTGGGAAGGCTGGCTGCGGGGGCTTAGAGATGCACTGCAGGGGGTATTAGTGGAACTATGAACTGGGCGCTTGTCGAATGTCGCCTCGAATGTCATGTGGCCATCCTAGGTGCTCCCAGGCAATCTGTGCACGTGAGGAGGCCCGCTTTTCGTCAACGGTGGGCTTCGGCAAGGCTGTCACTAACTGAAAAAATAGTCAACGTCCTCTCATCCTTTGACTCAGGAGACAACACAGATGCGGGATGAAAACATGCACCAATCCGACTCCATATAGAACTATCTTTAAGGAATTTATACAGCGGATCCCGGGCACCCGATAGCCGGCTTTCTTTGCCATGAATGTAAGAACATGATTTTACGTCTTATTTTTTACCCTAGTTCTTGAACCTTCATTTTCAAAAACGAGGTCCTACTACTACTTTGCAAACTAATTAACGTCTTATTTTTTTTTAACCTCCAGGCAATTGAAAATGAGATCGTATCGAAACGAAATGTCGAGCGCCTTTATTTCCCGGCGGAGCCCCAGTACTGCCGCTTCTTTGTGAAGAAGTACCAGAAGCGTACCCCGTTGTCCAACCGCCTCTACTACCTCCGCATGCACCTGGTCGATGCTACGATCCAACAATTCTTAACGCGCCCAAGCGGAAAACGCAAGGTCATTGTGAACCTTGGCTGTGGAAGGTGAGACTATGTTACTTATTTGACCATTATATGAAGCACACAATCTCTCCATTTTATTTTTGCTGACCTGATATCAGTGACCCCCTTCCATGGCGTATCCTTTTACGACATAACGAGCTATGCTCGGGTGTACTGTTTGTCGATGTGGACTCTCCAGGTATCATGGTACCAAAGCGCGAGGTTGTAAGGCGAACTCCGGAGCTTATGGCTCCTTTCACATCTCTCGACTTCCCAGAGAAGTCCCATATTATTTTCAGAAGCGACCAATACTGTCAGATATCCTGCAACCCACATGATCTGTCAGAGATCGAGCGAGCTATTTTACTTGTCACGGATATAAAAAACAGCGAGTTTCTGTTCATTGTCGAAACGGTCCTCACAGAAGATGTTGGAGCTACCGATGCCCTCATACGTTGGGCAGGTGCTGTTGCGGATGCTGAGTTCTGCCTTATCGAGAATATTATACCAGATGGAACATCCACATCGTTCGCTCATGCAATGCTCCAACATCTAGCCAATGCAAATGTTCCGACCAACGGCTTAGAACGATACCCAACAATCGACAGTCAACGGAATCGCTTTGAGGAACTGGGCTGGGTTGAGACAATGGCCCAGTCATTGTGGACCGCATGGTCGGATCTCAGGCACTTATCACCATCACAAAGACAGGCGCTTGATTTGGTCGAGCCATTCGATGATTGGGAAGAATTCGCCTATTTCACGAGCCATTCCTGCATTCTCCTTGCACGGACTGCTGCTTTGAAGGCAAATGCATCCTCTTTGAAAACCCACGCCAGGGAGCCTAGTCTAGAGTGTTTTCCTACGACTGAAATCAATATGGTTTTCTCACCAGCGGCAGATCTGAAGAACATATCTCCAAGGCGGTTCGGCGCACCCCTGCTGGTGGAAACGGTTTTGGGTCAAAAGGTTGTTGCCAATATATTCGGGCAAGGGGCTTCCGGCAATCTGCGTTCATGTGACTTTTACAGTAATAATACCGACGCAGACTCATCTCCCCAAGTCTCACTTTCACAGGGAGGGCCCGGGGCTAGATCCCATTTTACCCTTACAGACCTTGGGGATTACGGTTATCTTCTAGTTGGTGGGAAAGGGCCAACGAATATCCCGTTCCACGATTGCTGGGTATTCAAGAAAGATGTGAACCAGTGGGTCGAGACCCATGGCCTACCGATGCCTTTATTCCGGCATACGGCTGTGCGCCTAGGAAACTCGAAGCTTGTCCTCCTGGCTGGTGGGAGATCAGACTTCACCGTAAGCCACCCCAATTTTCTTGTTTTTCACCCAGCTGCAGGGTGGGTGCGGTGCACTGTAAAAGGGTCACAAAAACCACCAGCCTTGACTGGCTGTCTTTTAATCTTCACTGCAGACAAGAGACAGAATGCGTCCACGTTCTGTGGAATCCTTTCTGGTGGGATGACTGCCGATGGCACTGTTTCCCAGGACATTTTAAAATGGAGCCTGGACATCTCCAAATCCACAGAGCCAACGATCACCTTCGAGCTCATAATGTCGAATCCCCAATGGCCATCCCAGCTTCTATCTAGATATGGGGCCACAAGTACACGTGTTGGCGATGCAGTCATTGTTTCTGGGGGTATATACGCATCGGGAACTGTACCTGCAAGACAAGAGATCATGCGGTTCCGTGCTTGCGTCGGGAACAGTGAGCTGCCCGAATGCCTTGACTATACTCAGAGCCTCGAGCCTGAAGTTTCACCACCTTTCTTCACAGGCTCTTCCGTTGTTATGATCAATGGCACGGAGGCTGTTATTATGGGAGGCGGGATGACATCCTTTCCAACGGAAACAGGATGGTCTCAGGGCATTTATACCCTCAGTATTGCAACGTCTTCATCACCGGACGATCTGGCTCAAAAACAGACAGCACTGAGGTATTTGAAGACGACGGCAGTCACAAATGAGGCTTCGACGATAAGTCGCGAGCCCGGTTCGGCGGATACCAGACCTCTAGCGATATCTCCCATCCCCCGAATAGGATTGTCTTCAGACGAACAATTTCAATCGATACTCCAGAGCGGCAGACCGGTCATTTTTGAAAAACTCGAACTTGGACGTTGTCTCACACGGTGGCGTCTTGCCTATCTAGCTGAGCAGGTTGGTCACGAACGAAAGGTGAGTCACGTCCATCTATGCATAAAAACCCTCAAATCCCAAGCAAGGAGCCTTATTTGATTTTCATGTTCTCTTTCGTTAACTCCTTTCTCAGATTGTAACTCATGAATCGACGAACCAAGCCATGGACTTTCTTTCCAAAAACTTCCGATACAAGACACAGACATTCCAGGAGTTTGTTCGCGAAGTAAACGAGGGGAAGAAGCTGTACCTACGCGCTCTGTCGGCCGACAAACCTTCAGACTCGCCAGCCAACCTCGACACCGACTTTCCGACAATTTCTAAAGATTTTTTGCTTCCTTCGCAGCTGCAATTTGTAAAGGACAAGCTATTTAGCTCCGTCCTGCGAATCTCTGGCCCAGTCAACATGTGGCTTCATTATGACGTAAGTTTTCCTCTTCTACCTGGCCAAAAAAGGGCAAGCTATGGTATTAAAAAAGCATACGTTCACAAAAAGAAGAAGAAAAAATGGTGTGAGCCGGAACAAGGCTGTCGCTTCGTAATATCCAACATGCCATTATTAACATGGAAAACAACAATCAGGTTCTAGCAAACATATACTGCCAGATCCAAGGCACTAAGCGCTTTTATCTGTTCCCTCCCTCCGATGTCACCCAGCTCGGGTTTGCACCTGGTACATCCAGCTCTAGCATTGATGCTTTTGCGGCAATGGCTTCTTCATCTCTGCCTCCACACTGTCATCCCTATGAAACCACCTTGGGCCCTGGGGACGTACTGTTTATCCCGCAGTTATGGCTGCACACGGCAACACCCGTATCAAACAGCAGCATTGCCGTAAACGTGTTCTTCCGAGATCTCGAAAACGGGTATTCGTCGGGCCGAGACGTATACGGGAACCGTGATCTTGCCGCTTATGAGAAAGCCCGGCAGGATGTTGCCCGTATTTCGGGCACCTTTAAGAACCTGCCACGCGACACCAAACAGTTCTACTTGCGGCGCCTTGCAGACGAGTTGCTGCAACTTTCAACCCAGTAACGGATGTATGGGTCGGTTAGGATCCGGTAGGCAAGACCGAGATCTCTGCCGGTGAGGCAAGCTTCGGTGAGGGCGTCAAAAATGTCTTTTCCGTTGCCGGCTTCTTTTTAGTTACCCACCGGTAAGCCACAACGACATCGTTCCCAACGCTCTCATGGTTCTCTTTGGCACGCTCCAGGCCGCCCGATTTGTACCCGCCGGGGAGGAAGCACCAGATGATGAGGATGAATCCCAAAATGGCAACAACAATAGGTTGGAGCACCTCAACACCTTTGCTTTGTGCAATAGCTCCAACAGCGAACGGGAAAATGGCACCGCCACCGCTTCCGAACGCGGCAGCGAAGCCAATTGCGGAAACGTGAAAGTCGTTTGGCAAAAGCTTTGTGGCCGCCACAACGGCGGCGGGAAACAGCGGCCCGAGGAAGAAACCAAGAAATCCGACAAAGATGGCCGAAGCAATAAACGACGGCACCAGCCAGTAAAGTAACTGGAGAACAATAGACGCAAGGAGATAGAGGGTAATAGCCAACTTCTCGCCTATACGGCCAGTGACAAATCCCAAAATAAGACGTCCAACAGTGATACCGAGCCAGAACCCAGTCACGGACAAACCAGCCGCAAAATTCTCGGCATGGCGGTCGTTGAGCATAAAGGTGGTAATCCATCCTCCCAGACTGACCTCTGCACCAACATATCCAAGCAAAAAGATGGCCATGAGCCAGGTGATTGGCTCGCGCAGGACACGTCTGGTGGTGGTGCGCTGTTGGCCAGTTGTTGATTTGTGGGAATCACGGTGAACGCGGCCGGTGGCGCCCCAAAAGGCCACGGCGGCCAAGAGAAGCCCCAAGCCGGTCAGGCCCACCATGAGATAGTAAAATGTGTACCACGGCAGGTTGGCCTTGGTAACCATGGCGGTCGCGATGAGGGGTGCAATGGTGGCACCCATACCGTATGCGCCGTGTAAAAAGCCGAGAAGCTCGTTGGCGTTGTCCATGTTGCCCACCCAGGCATTCCACCCGCTATCTTCAACGCCGCTCCCGAGACCTGGGAAGATCATGATTATGGGCAGGACTGGGAATGGAGGATGGAACATCATCGGCAGGTAGCCAGCCAGACGGCCAACGGAGCCAAGAACGGCCACACCGAATTGGCCAAATCGATGGTGAATGTGGTTGTTGGCCAACGCAGCGAAAAGATATCCAGCAAATGACGCCAGGAAAACACAGGAGATGACGGTGTATGACACGTTATAATACGCTTCAATCTGCGAGTCGAGTCAAATGTCAGCGACGAATAAAACAGAGAATACTGAAAGAAATATAAAGGATGGGTAGCCGCAAAGTGAATCTTGTAAAGAAGCTTTGTGCGTTTACGGCCTCGAGTGGTGGCAAAGTTGTGATAGACGTACATAAGGAAGAAGGGCCTGTGCGGATACAATTAGCATATGTTCAAAGCCTGGTTTGTCTGGAGCAGTCAGAGCATGTAATACTTACACCAACGGCACCGTCATTCATGCCCATGATTGTGAAAGAGTACAGCGTGAATAAGAACCGAAACATCGTTGTCTTGGACTCGTTCCATCTTTGCAGCTGCTCGGGGGGCGGCGAGCCTAGAGATGTTGATGTCGCGGCCTCCTCGTCGATATACTGTTGTGGTGCTGATGGTGGCCGTGAGGCTGGCTGCGGTGCTAGTTGTGATATGTCCTTCTCCTCGAACTCCGTGCCCTGTGCCACCGATGGCTGCTTGGGCGCATTGGCCGGTGTTGTGATGTCGGCTGCCATCGTGTACGGCGTTAATGAAGCTGTGATGATAGTCCGAAAGTCCAGCCAAGGTCAAGGCCGTGAGAGGTGGAAAGTTGTGGAAAGTGAAAGTGTCGAAGACCTTTCGTCAGATTCGTTCCTGCCCAGGCGCAAAAGACTGTCTGATTGTGGTCTCCAGGTCCCGGCCGATACCTCAGCTGGATTTCCCCGGGTTGAGGACTGGCACGGCCCTTATATATGTGTAAGAGGACCAACAGTTGATAAAGAGGCCGGACAGACAGGTTGCTTATGGCGCGTTGGTGGTTGCACGATGTCCGTCCATTGGTGTCTGGGTGTGCATCCACATTCTCGTGGTTTCTGTGTCGCTAGATTGATAGTCAGAGCCAGAGGAACCGAGGAAACAGGTTCGTAAAAAAACAAATTTAGCGAAGAAATGTACCGAAGCGACAAATGAAAAAGAATCATCAACTGGTGTGCTTGGCAATATGGGCGATATGCAGACCCCAGAAAAAATTGGGAAACACCAGGCTGGACGACGCGGAGGTTCCAAATTAGGTAAAATCTGGCCGGTGTGGATATGCCAAAGATACTACCAAGTGCGGCCATTCTCCGAGGTTCTGCCGCCGGCGCGGCCTACCGTTCTCGCAAGGTCGCCACGGAGTCGGTCACGCACGGTCTTTCGGTATTGCACGTGCTCTTGCACGTGAGTTGACCATGCTGTTGGCCAATGGCGAACATCGCTCTGGAAGCTCTGGACAACCGGTAGCCTCCCTGGAGGCTGTCAAGACACAAAACACCGGCTAATTTTCGGCCGCGGCCACTTCCGGTGCTTATCCGCCAGCGGACCATGCTTACGACCCACGGGCATACTTATTTCAACGTTGCAATGGCGGCAGCGGAATAACGGGGTGTAGCGAGGGTTTCTGCTTGCTCAATCTGCAGAAACTCTGATGACCAGGCCGAAGCGTCGGCGGCCCTTCCGAGGAGCCTAGGAGAAAGCCCCGGGGCCTCTATCCGTCCCTCTCTCCACATGGCTGAGTTCTTGAGGATTGAGACGGCTTCTTTGCGCATTGTGCACCAGCGCTTGCACTTGCACTTGCAGCCTACACAGTGCCCCAGCATTGTATATGTACTTTTGCATAACTGCACGTGCAGCCAACGTGGAAGGCCGAAGGATCCATGGAGGGGGCTCGGGGGGCCAGGTCTTCGCATAAGCATCGCTGCACTGTGACTGGCTGGGCCTGCACAATGTCAGAAACATCGAGCATTTGTTTACTAGTCTCGCAGTGTCCCGAGCAGACGCAGCTGCTTTGACTCTGATTTGTGCTGCATGCACAGCCCCACGGCCTGCATCGGACTAGTAGGTAATGCGGCCACCTGCATACGATGTGACATCACGGCGAGCTGCCCAACTGTCCCATCTTTCCTCTGTGGCTTCCAACGACGAGAGTATTGGGTACGAAGCATAGTGTAACGGTGCTCAATACAGGGTCGGTCAGAAAGGATAATTCAATTACACGGACTGAATATTAATTCCCCCTTCCGCAACTGATCGCATTGTTGCGCCGCTATTTTATTACTCTTCGATTTCCTTCTTATCCTCGTTTTCTTCCCTCTCCCTCATCTTCCCCACCCCTCAGACTCTGCAGTGCATTATTCCTCCTGACTTGCATATCGCATCCTCCGTATCCTTACCAAGCCACAATCTCATCAGTTCCGAGCAGTTTCTATCTCCTGCAAGCCGAAATGATATTCCAACTCGCCCCCCCAGCATCCCGTCAGCCTCCTTTCTTACAGGGTCAGTTTTGTCTGTTTTACTGCCTGGGGCCACTCTTTCAGATGATACTTACAACCCCCTTTTCTCCTACATGACCCTTCTTGACCTCGACTGCTTCATTTCTTGGGTCGTCCTAAGAGCGGCGAGAGCGGTTAGGAAGCTCCTTTACAGCCCCGTGCAACAAGCGTTTCTGCTTCCCGTGTTATCCCACGTCCCCAGCCTCCTATCATTGGATCCGGGTCTCCTGCTTCGAGAAGAATACCCCTCCTTGCCCTATTCTTGCGCCACGAGGCACAGTGCCTCAAAAGTGCCCGAAGCCGAAGGCCTTGTCTTGACCGTTGCCAATACGACTTGAAGAGCCGCCCGATCCCTGCCAGCTGCTTGGTTTTCCACATAAAGAAACACGTCAGCCTCGTGCCTCTATCACCCTGTGACCTTGTCGCCTTTCTTTTTTTACTCCCTTTCTTACTTCCACTTTCCCTTCTATGGTCTTCCTCCCCTTGCACGTCAAGTATTCCCAAACGCGCCCGCCTCGAGAGTCCTTCGTCTCTTACCTCTGGATCCCGAGTCCAGTGTTCCTTTCAAAATGTCCCGTTACTACGATGGCGATGATGATGACTTCCGGAGACGCCCGAGCTCTTCGCACGGCCGTGGACGCCATCGCCGTGACTCGTTTGACGACGAATACTCCGACTCGGCCGGCATGCCCCCTGCATACATGACCAATGCAGCAGGTGGCGGCCGCTTGGCGTACGATCCAAATACGCCTGTCTTCCCCCCACCCCCAAATGCCTCGCATTATTTAGATGCTGGGCGTGTCGACTCCCTCCAGGTGCCAACTTCACGTCATCGCCCCCGGTCCCAGCCGCCGGCATTGTCTACAGGGCGCTCCGAGCTGTCGCGGCGTGGCAGCGACCGTAGCGATCGATCGCCGTCGCCTGATCGCTCCCGCGACGGTTCGCACAGCCCTCTTGAAAAAGTGAAGCATGCGGCCGACAAGGCATTCAGCACCTCCAAGTCGGGCATTGGTGTCGGCGTCCTGGGTGCCATTGTTGGTGGATTTGCTGCGCACGAAGCGTCCGAGGCCGCATCTCGCGCACGCGACAAGCGCGATCACCGCCACCACAGCTCGCGGGACCACCAAAAGGCCACGCTGATCTCAACCATTGTCGGTGCGGCTGTCGGCGGCCTTGGCGCAAATGCAATCGAGAAGCGCATCGAGCACCGCCGGCACGAGCGCGAGTACGACGACGACCGGGATCGCGACCGCGACCGTGACCACAGACCGCGCGAATTGGAATACCATGGTGGCAGCGGCGGCAGCAGCAGGGGCATCAGCGACCGTACTCACAACCAGGGCCGCGGCAACCGCAGCGATGACGACAGTGGCGATGACTACGCAAGCGGGGTCGGCAGCCGCCGCGGCCGTCGCAACAACCGCGAACGTGCCCTCGTTATCAGCCGCAGTCCGAGTGCCAGTCTGAGCCGCAGTCGCAGCAATAGCCGCACCCGCATACAGCGCCCACAGCATGGTGGTGCCGCCGATTCCTACTACAACTCGTCGAGATCCCATGATGGCCGGGACGATCGTCGGTAAATCGGCTCGATGATCGGCCAAGGCAATACTAAGCCTGTACACGGAGTGTGAAAGGAGGAATGTCATGACGTGCTATACGATACAGATCTACTTTATGGTTTCGACGGTAATTGTTTTGTGGTTATTATGATGACTTTTTTGTAGCCTAAGTTTTTTTTTCTTTTTTTAATTTTAATTCGGGTTTGACGGATTTTACTTTAATTTTTATATTTATTGTTATAAAAAAAAAGGATGTGATATCTGCTAATTAAAACGGGACAAGAATTCAGGGGACGAGACGAGGGGAATTGCTCGACTTCCTTTTTTCTCCCAAGCGTGATCATCGAGAAGCTACTGTTGCACAGAAATGCCAAGAACGGCGATAAAAGTAAGGGCTTCATACGAGTCTGACTACAACTATTAGGATGTGCCCACCTACCAGCGGTACATTGTATACCTACTCATGAAATTATTTGCCGGGGCCCCAAGATCATCCTTCAAACATGCACACATATCCTTTCCTTCTAGACCTAAACTATACCCTCCCCGCGCATGGAGCGAAACGAAAGAAGGTACTCGCCACCTGTCAACGGCCACGGGAGATCGCTTGCGTGCCGTTGTGACCCCCCGGCATGTGCGTAACTGCTTTGGCTGTCTGTGACCGATGAATGCCGCCGCCTTCCTCAGTGTAATGCATATTGTGCTCACGCTCAAGGATAATCTTGAAAAATTGCACAACCTCGGCGAGTTGTATCTGGCGCTGCTCTGCACTTCCTAGGAGATTCAACAGGCTCTGAGAGTCGAGCAGCTGTCTGGCCATGACCGAGTCTGGCTGGCAGAAGGTGCGAACCCGTATCGAACGCGCATTCACTCTCATCGCCTCCAGAATACCAGAGATAGCTGCAGGCACTCCAGCACGGTCTCCGTAGAAGCGAAACTCCTGGACATGGAGGAACACGAGATCAAGCTGTGTTTCTAAATCGTAGCGGAAGCCGACGACTTTGGGGTGGCCCTTTGAGTGCCACCCGTCCGCAACTTTCTTATACTTGTCGGCGTCCAGACGCCCGGCATTGAACTGACTGATGATGTAGTTGTCCAATGCCGACGTCAGGAGAAATTCAAGCTCGCAGTACAGCAGGCTCTGTTCGCGTGGATCAAGTGAAATCCGGACACGGGCAGAAACAGGCCGGCCGCGTTCGCTTTCTTTCATGCGACGTGAAGTTTTGAGGTCGGTTGCATCGGCCTGTTATAATACGTTAGCAATTTTCCAATAGACCTTCCCACCAATCCGCTTACATATATTTACTTACAACTTCTTTTGCCATACGCTTCAGTGCATCGAAAAAACCTGCCTTCTTGGGCGGCAGTTGCCTCTTGTCCTTGTCAAGGTTGTCCGGGCGCTCGAGCCAGCCATTTTTGCCGACCATAACCTTATGGCTCGTTCGCATGGTCGCAAATTGCGGCTCATTGGAGAGGCTTGTTAGGGGCGAATACATTGCACGCGATGCATCGCCGGCCTCATTTTCCCGTATCCGCGGACGAGGCATGGTGACTCCGTATTTGCCAGCAGACTTCGCACCGGCCATAGGGTGCTCGCTCGCCTCTGTCTTCTCACCGACACTGATTGCAGGGGAAATTTGAGCGCTATTTCCGACGCCTCTGCTGTCAAATGGCTCCGATACAGACATTGGAGACACAGCCGCCTAGGCTGCATACTCCTGGAGTGTAGTCGACGGGTGATCTGGTGATGCTCCCGGAGATCTATTGGGAGAGCCCATTTCGGCGATCCTCTTGACATAGAGAGGGTGGATATGCGGAATCGCTTTGATTAACTCGTCCATTGAATAAACGGACGAAGAAGCATCGGTTATATCGGGCTCCTCAAATATCTGGTTGCGAGCTTGGGAAGGCAACTGTGGCTTGCTGCTGCCCTCAATCCGAGACTTGATGGTGCTTTCCATTGTCGCATGAATGCCGGAGGCAGGTGTCGATGTATCTGCCTGGACGTGAGTTTTGCAGGGAGACGATGCCCGAATATCGCTCATCGTGGGTGACGAGAAAGGTGCCGTGCTTGCGTAGCCATACGTGTCCTGGTGGCTGTCATTGAGGCTTCTGCCACGCATGTGATGGCCGGAAGATGTGCTGGGGGTTTGTCCATCCGACGAAGCAGTGGCAGGAGGCGACATTGTACCTCGAACGGGAAGAACGGGGACAGAATTAGGAGGCTGAGGATGATGAGACATGTCATCCGTGGCTGACCGATGGTGCTGCAAGAAGGCAGTCCCAGCATCATTGCCATCGGTTGTTTCTGAACGGCGGTGCGTCTTTGACTGAGAACGGCCGTCCTTTGATGAGATGCTGGAGGTGGAGTTAGTAATGCGCGTATTTTATGTGCCAATTCCCGCAATCGCCCCGGCCAAACGTACGTGGATGTTAACTTGTCCATCTGCGAGTCCGTCAAGCTCAAATGAAGGTGAACGCCAGGTTCCGGCCGACGGCGCCGGGGAGAACGCGACCGCATACGACGAGGGCTGCGGCTGCGCCGGGGCGGAATGAGAAAGAGGCCCTCGGAAGATTGCAGTGGAATGAAATTGCCCATAATGGGCTCCGTGTCGAGGGATGTCATCGTAAAGACAGTGGAATTTTTATGAAGGCTAGACTTCTTTTTGTCTTGATATCAATGCGCAATGTTGATGATGGACTGTGGAATGGGGAAAGTGCAAGGCAGGAGAAGAAGGCGCGCCTGCTTTATCATTTCGAAGACGACAGCGAGGAAAGAGGTACCGGATTAGGAGCTATTCTTGTAAAGCACAGCAATTGAGGTCCTATTGAGGAAGTTTTGCTGAATGGATTTGATTGGGAGGGTTGTGCTCGATCCTGCTGTTTGCACATGCAGGGAGCAGAAACAATGGATTATTCTTGAAAGGAAGTGTGCTTGAATGGAGCCCCATCACAAGCCGTCCTTTTTCTTATCCTCACTACTATTGATATTGGTTATTTTGCTTTCTGTTGCCTGGCCAAAGATGCGATGATGTTTGAATTAGGAAGGAGCGACTCCTGGCCGAAGACCAAGCGGCGGTGGCCACTTCCTTCCCGTTTTGGCACGTGTAAGCCATTTGTAGCAAGGTGCATCTAGTGGCTTGCGGAATGACTTCTTGGCTCCCAATTATCGCCAACATGCACCATTCGAACGCATACCACAATCTGCGCCTTGTCTCGATTTTCCGCGGCCGCTGCTCGAACGGCGATTTCTCGGATCTGGCCGTGATCCATCCCGCATGGCTCAGCCGTGCATGGTCGCATGACAGCAAGGCTTCTGCGGCCGGAATGACAGCGCGGCCACGAACCCAAATAGTCCTCCGCGGCTCAAGCCCTATGGCCACCTGTGTTTAGCTCCCATGGCTTTGGCTGCAGGTAGACTGCCGGACTCTGTTCCCGCGGTGGACAGCTTAGCACCGTCGATAGAGACTGCTTTCGGCTGGACTCACTCGGCTACCACAGTCGGATAGGCCATGGGATAGTGGGATAGGCCCACTGGTATATCTAGTCCGTCTTTCTTTGCCGCATCATTCTCCGAACAGGGCCCATTTGTTTGCGTGACCAGCGCGTGTTCATCGAGGTCGCCCGACGTGGGCCACAAACCCGAAAGGAGTGACCTGCGCTTATGTGGTGTTTTGCGCCCAATACAGGTACCGAAGTTACGACCAGTGGCGTGTATTAACTATTACCCTTTTTTTGACAGGCGCCCCGGCCTACCTTCCTGGGAGCGCCCCACTTTATTTTTGTCTGATTCCCCAACTGCAGTCGCACTTAACATCCTCCACTACTGTGTGCACCTGTGGAAATACGGGGTATTAGCACCAAGTTGGGTCGTTTCTGTCCCATTTCTCCTCACACCAACTCCCGTCTACATCTCCCGAAGCCGCCACTACTCCCACCATTCTCCGTCCTCCTCTCCCCACATCAAAGATGTGTCCACTGATAGCCTTTATGGCCCTCCCACCGTTGCCATTGAGCTGTTTTGCGTCATAACCTCCCAGAACACTCCCAGTACAAACTACGAAAGAGCACTGCGGCCTTTCCAGCTACCGATCGACATTGCCGTGGGCTCTTTAGCTAGTCGGTAGCACGGAGAGGTCCTCCACACTTGTATCTTCGCCATGGGCTCGCGCCCTCCGGACGCCTCGCGCTGCGCTGTGTTTTAACGCGGCCCGGCTGAGACCGTTGCGTTGGATGGCACTTTCCCCTGGCACTTGACCTTGATCCATGACCGCCCAATCCGAGATTGCGTTTATATAACCAGGCCCTGCAGATGTTCTCGCGACGTGCATGATATAAACCGGCTTGCTTCTTGTTTTTGTTCTCCATCCCGTGTCCCCCCCTTGACCCTCGCCGACTACCTTGCTACCGCTTTGTATCATACTGCTTCGCATCTTACCAGACGTGGCCTTGCCGAGAAATAACCTGCTAGACCGCCGTCCTTTTTTATTCATTACGCCACCATCCTATGCGAACCGCACTGCACAGATCCCTTGCTCCCCGAGGAAGAGAAAGAGAGGACTGAAGTTCTCCTTGTGAAAAGGACAGACCAGCGAACGGAACATACCTACCCAGCCCTATTCGATATATTGCCGAAATGACGTCCCAATCCGTGCCGCACTATGACATCGGTATGCTTGTGTCCATGTTTTTTTAAAGGAATTGGCGCTGCTTGTGTCACCCTGTACTACGAACCACGAGGAAACGGCCTGCTAACCTGTTATTTCTCCGCAAACAGTCATTGTGGGCGCTGGTCCCGTTGGCTTGATGCTGTCGACTCTCTTGGCGAGATGGGGCTACAAGATCAGACACATTGACAACCGGCCAGAACCGACGTCCACTGGCCGTGCTGACGGTATTCAGCCGCGCTCGCTTGATCTGCTGCGCAACATGGGCCTGAAGCCCGCCATAATGGCTCACAAGCCCGCCCGCGTGTACGAGGTTGCTTTTTGGGACCCGCCAAAGGGCGGCGACGGCATTGAGCGCACCGGCACATGGGCCAGCTGCCCCAGCTTTATCGACGCTCGGTATCCCTTCACGACGCTTTTGCACCAGGGCCTGATCGAGCGCGCCTTTATTTCTGATCTCGAAAAGAACAATGTTTCTATCGTCCGCCCCTGGACGATCACAGATTTTCACTCCGACGAGGTCCAGAACCCCGAATACCCCGTCGAGGTCAAGCTTCAGCACGTGGACGGCACCGCAGAGGAGACGATCCGGGCCAAGTACCTGTTTGGTGGTGAAGGTGCGCGGTCGTTTATCCGCCAGAAGCTTAACATCCAAGTCCGCCACAAGGACCCAATCTCCTATGTATGGGGTGTTATGGACGGCGTTGTTAAGACTGACTTCCCGGACATTAAGGTGAGTTGTCGCGTGTGGTCTATTGCCGCCTGGACCGCTTAGGCATGCTAATGCCTTACTTCTTGAAAATTAGATGAAGTGCACCATTCACTCGCGAGACGGCTCTATCATGGTCATTCCCCGCGAAAACAATATGGTCCGTTTGTACATTCAGATTGCTTCGTCGACAGACCCCGACTTCAACCCTCGGAAAACGGCGACCGAGGAGGAGGTGCAGGAATCCGCAAAGAAGATCCTACAGCCGTACTCCATTGAGTGGGAGCGTGTCGAATGGTACTCCGTCTACCCCATCGGTCAGGGAATTTCTGACAGCTACACCCTTGACCACCGCGTCTTCCTGGGTGGCGACGCCTGCCACACTCATAGTGTAAGTTTCTGACGCTCTCAGTTTCGATTGGTTCCTTTCCTTATTTCTCAGTACTGACTGACTTGTAACAGCCCAAGGCTGGCCAAGGCATGAACACGGCGTTCCTCGACGCCCAGAACCTGGCCTGGAAGATTCACCTTGTTGAGAAGGGCTTTGCGGACCGCAGCCTGTTGAAAACGTACGAATTTGAGCGCAAGGATGTTGCCGAGAATCTGCTTGCCTTCGACAACAAGTATGCCAAGCTCTTCTCTGAAAAGCCACCATCTGCCAGTGCTGTGGCTGCAGCCAACGAGACCCAAACCACACAGGAAAAGGGCGACAACGCATTTGTGCAGGCCTTCAAAGAGAGCTGCGAGTTTACCAGCGGCTACGGCGTTAAGTACCTGCCGAGCGTCATTACCTGGTCTCCCGAGCACCCAGCACAGGCATCGACCATTCACCCGGAGGGTAACAAGCTCCGTCCCGGCCGGCTGCTGATCAACGCCGACGTGACACGTGTGGTCGATGCAAACGTCGTGCATCTCGAGCAGGAGATCCCGATGAACGGCTCTTTCCGCATCTTTGTGTTTGCTGGAAAGGCGGCGACCACGGCTGCTGCCCTCCGCGACTTTGAGCAGGGCCTGCATAAGCGGAACTCTTTCTACGCAGCCTACCAGCGGCCCGATATCGCCTCCGTGTCACACCACGAGAAGCACAACCCCCACAGCCTGTTCTACACCTTCTGTCTTATCTTCGCTGGCCGGCGGCAGGACATCGAGATATCGCGTGACGTACCGGGGCTTCTCGCACAGTACCGCGACCACGTCTACGCCGACGACCAGTGGAGCCGCCGTGTGCCAGATGCTACTGCGGCAGCTCATGCCAAGATGGGCTTCGACCAGGAGCTTGGTGGCGTCGTCGTGGTACGGCCCGACGGCTACGTTGGCATTGTCACGAGCCTGGTTGAGGGCAGCGGCACTGTCGATGCGCTCAATGCCTACTTCAGCTCGTTCTGCACGAAGAAGCTTAGCCAGGATGCTGCGCAGCTGTAAATGAGATTTTTTATGATTGTCCTATGCATGTCTATTTTGTTACATTATTTTTTGTTACATACTTTTGTGTCGGCTGGTTGATGGAATAGCCCCAATATATATATATACTTTATATTTTCGTGAAGACTTGGACTTAAAAAGAAACTGGTTTAGGTGGGATGGATGGTTGTGATGTGCGGCCTTAGGCCTGAGCAGGAATGATTTTGAGTGAGACCAACGCCTCTATTCACGTTGTCAATTGTAGCTAATACAGGGCCTGTGCCTGCCATAAACTTACTAGTATTACATTACTATTCAGGTAATAGTAGTCGTACGTCGTATCTTACTTGAATTCAGGAGTCAAGCTCTAAAGAAAGTACTCCATACTCCGTCGTAAAAGCCGAAGAGAGTAACTAACGATGAGTCATCAGTATTGACCAATCAAAACCTGCCCTGGCTCGTCCTTGTATTATTTTTGTGGGGGCGAGCCTGGCCTTGGCCAGTGGCCACTCACTCTTTTCCTCAGGCCTTTCACCTTATTCAGACGAAAGGAAGTGCAGGGGGAGCATTTGCCGCATCAGGTCTGGGTGAGCGCATTTGACGAAGCACACACCACACCCGCTTAGCCTGCCACCATTGTCCGCGGACGGCAACAGCAGCGACAACTTCTTTCTTTGACGTGCGGTCACAGGACCATCATCCGCCCATGGCATGGCCATCGACACCCTCTTGACCCTCGTTCACGAGCTGCTTCGCTTTATTTCTCGCAACCGCCAGACCATCACCAACCCTTCTTCACAACCTGGTCATCCTGCATCTTCGCGCCCGGCGCAAGCACAAACGACAGTGACGGGCATCCCGCTGCCAGAAATAGAGGTTTGTTAAACCATCTCCGAAGCAAGTGTGCAAGATTCGAGAGGCCAATACAACGCGCTGCCAGGATCGAAGAGACTCCGCGTGGACCGCGAGGGCCCTGAGCTGGCTACGCGCCACGACGGCCGCCATGCGGCCCGACAACATAAAGGAGCTGTTCTGGAACGGCTTCTCGTTCATATCAGAACGAATCCTGCACCACCACACATCCGGCAGCGATCCAGAAGCGCACCGTTCAATTACAGATCGACCGGAGTCAGACCCGATCACCGTTGATCGCATAAAACCGCCATCATCATCCAACCCAAACAACGCACTCAACCCGCCCCCCTTTAGCCAGGACTACGAACTTGTCTGGCGCGATGGACCCCTCGATTATATTACCCCTGCTGGCTTCGAGACGATAGCATCGCTGTTGCGCGCGTGGAAGGACGACCTTGTGGCTGGCCATGTGGCCCGCTGCCCCTATCCGCAGCCCATTGTGCGACGCTTCGACGATGGCAGCCGCAACGAGACTCGCCTTTCGGCCGTTGTCCACAACTTCATGTTTGAGCGGTCCGGACAGAATACTGAATACGTCTGGAAGGATGCGGTGCTGGAGTTCCTCAAAGTTATCGAGGCGACGGAGCGGTGGATTGCCGTGCTCTATGCGCCCGAAAGCTTTGAGATAATGAGGTCACAAGGTGTTGTTCCGTACGACGAACTCAGTACATCGGCGCAGCAGTTCTGGGACAGTCGCTGCGGCTTATGCGCCGTTGGCGACTTCCTGGCCTTTGCCATCCAGGAATCGCACCAATGGGGCCACCCAGGCATGGAGTTCTCCCAACTCTCCCTTATGAAGCTGCTTGTCGACCTCGAGGCTTTCCATCGCCAGCAGCCCATCTTGAGTTTCATTTTAGTTGAACGGCAGAGTCGCGCCCCAGGCTATCTTTTCGACGACGAAGACGGCGCTGTGGAGTCAGTCACTGCCGAGGAGCTACGAAAGCTATGGCTTGGTGGCCGCGCAGAAGCCGCCATCACCATGCGTGACAAGCGCAACCCACCGGTCTGCCGCGTGTATGGTAAGAGCACATCGACTGCACGGACGCAGGAGGCTCTCCGCAGATCACGCATTATCAGTGCTGCTGCAGCGTCACTCAAGGCCTCGCGCCGGCCGACAAATGGCCGCGGTCCTCTTCTCGTTTCGCCCTCGCGGTCCTTGCTCCTCGAGAGGTATAGAAGCAGTGCACACGGCAAATCGAATCGCATGGGTCTCGACACCGTGCCCTTTATCAAAGAGTATCAGATCCCGGCGAAGCGAAAGACAAAGGCCGCAACGTCAGACCCGCGGCAGGCCAAACGGTCTCGTTTGGAGACGGCGGTTCGCGCTGACGTACATAAGGCCAAAGCAGAGGCAGAGGTTGCTGCCGCCGCCGCCGCCTCGGTGCCGCTGCCGCCATCGCCAGCAGCAACAGAGGTCGCTTCTGAGGATGACAATGCAACAGCCGTTGTTGAGACGGCCCCCGAACGGCGCCTTCCATGGGCTGCTATGTTCCCTGAAAGCGAAGACGAGGACGGCATTTTTACGCCACGACTTCGGATTAGCACGGCAAAGGCGGATGAGCTACAAGCCATTGCTAAGAAGCGGCACGCCACAGAAGAAGCCGCCAGGCTGAAGAGGGAGGCAGAGATCCGCCGCAAAGAGGAAGAGGAACTTGCAAAGCGGTCGGGCCTACGCCAACCAAAACGGCAGGTCATCGGATCGCTGTCGGACTCGTGGCACTCCCGTGTCAATGCTGCCGTGTGCGCCGATCCCAACAAGGACATTGCCAAGTCGCCCGAGGGCACTGCTCTTCGGCGCAACGACTTCAAGACCGTCGTCAGCAAGTCCGAGTGGCTCAACGATGAGATTGTCAACGGCTTCCTGCTCCACCTAGCCAACTATATCAACGGCAAGGCTGGCATCACAAACCCAAAGACGCAAACGCCAAAGTGCCATGCATTCACATCCTTCTTCTGGAAGCCGTTGTCGACAAAAGGCGCGGCTGGCACCGAGCGGTGGATGAAGCGAGTAGGCGTGACAAAGGACAACTTCCTCAAAATCGACACGATTCTCATTCCCATCTGCGAGAGCAGCCACTGGACACTCGTGGTCGTGCGTCCAGGCCGTGCCACGGTCACACACATGGACTCGCTGGGCCGGAATGGCACTGGCCGACAGGCAGTCACCGACACGGTGATGCGCTGGGCTAAGGAGCTTCTCAAAGACAAGTTCTCGGACAAGTGGCGCGTGCAACACTACGACTCGCCGCGCCAGACAAATGGCTGGGACTGCGGCGTGCACACCATCACCAATGCACTTTTCCTGTCACTTGGCCTCGACCCGTCCTTCTACAAGGCCATCGAGATGCCTCTGCAGCGTGACCGCATTGCAGCCACGCTCATCAACGGCGGCTTTTCTGGCGACCTGGACCTCACCGGGCTTTGAAAACCGACGACAAGCGACGACGGCAAGGCATATACCATAGCCTGTACTATATGACCACTGTTTTTATTCACCCTACTTACTGTTCATATCTTGCTGCGTTTTTTTCTTTCTATTCTTCACTTTTCTTCTATCTTCTCTTTTCTTATTTTCTTTTCCTGTATGTCCACACAGCGACCGGCGTCACGGGGCCATCAACGGTTTACAAAGGTTTATTGAAAGCGCTGAATTACTCGCGCAGGGAATGCAAGGATTCAAATGAATGGGCGGATGGTCGGGCACGGACAAGGGGGTTTGGAGAAGGGCCAGCGTGCAACAGTAGCTGCAATGTATTTACAAAGTACGGAGTACTTACTTAGTATCTCGCGATACGGGGAGATAGGGAGATGGGGGATATCGCTCCGGGCGAGGGAATGAATGCGAGTCAGCACGAGATTTACATTGATTGCTTATGCATGTGCATCTCAGAACTTTGCATTTTGCAACTTTCCAAAACCAGTGGGCTAATCGTGACATAAAAATACCAGAACATCGTCAGATGGCACCATGGCTCCTCGGCGGACATGAAACGGCCGACGATGTCTGCAGCGGCGGTTCGATCCCGGCCCGCCATCGTTTTGTCTCTTGCCGTGTTGGGTCTGGCGTGCGGCAAGCCTAAATTGCCCCGTCCGCGCTGGCACGTCTTATTTCGCTGCGCGGACTGTTCGAGACCCTCGCAGTACACAGTATGCCTGGAATGCTACACCGGGGAGGCGCGTGCCGGGAGTCGCCCTGCGGAGCCCGTCAGCAGTTTACACAGTAGGATTTTTTCTTATTTAAAAGTAATATGGGACTTGAGCATCGTGGACCCTCAGCTCCAGGCCCATCAGAGCGCCCCGATCCACCTCGATGCTCATTCGTATTCCGCTCAAAGAAGGCTGTTCGCGGCTTGTCAAGGCTTTGCGCTCTGCACCGAGCAGGCGGTGACACAGAAAAACACAAAAGTCAGCCGCTCAGATGCCCCACCCTGCCCTCGTCGTGTCCACCCTTGATTTCACCATCACGTACTCCGTATGTCGTGTGCATTTTACGAATACGCAATGTGTTGTGTGTGCAGTACGGAGTACTTACACAGTATACGACACGTATCGTACTCAAGAAACAAACCCCTAGCCCTTAGCCCTTGAAGGTTCCCGGTGATTTGGTGATGTTTCTTTGTTCTATTGCGTTGTATCTCTGCCCAGGGCGTGCTCGGTGTGTGTTCTCTGAGACCAGAGATCAGGAGACTCTTCTCATGGTTGTTTTGTGAATGGCCCAGAGTTCGGCTTCAATCGCCAGAGCTCGGCTCTCAACGACCACTCCTACCTCGTTTGCTCGTTTGCTCGTTTGCCCAAAAACTCTGTCATGCCGGCAGTCTTTGTAAGAAGTGGCAAGAGGATGGTCAAGGTCTGTTGGCGTCCGTGCAGGGCATGTGCGACGGCTAGGCTGGCGACACTGCAGCTGCCTGTTTTTATTGCCTGTTTCAAGGCACGCTTCCCCTGTGTACTGTGCGACGTACATGTAAAGTTTTGTGTGTGGACGGACTGGCCGTAATGAAAAGACCCAGTTTTTTGCACGCCAGTCTACAATAGGAAATATTCTGGAAAGCGACCGGCCATCTTCCTTCCTTGTCGCCTCCTATGCGGCCCACAAAAGAAGAAAAGAAAAAAAGAAGAAAGGAAAAGAAAAGAAAAAGAAAATCTGTAGAACTGTGCATCTTGACCAATCATTGACAAGACTGGCTTTTCCTTCCTTCTTTAACCTTACATCGTTGTACCGCGGCCTCGTGAACTTGCAAGCCTGGCCATCTAATACATTGCTTTTCGGCGCTTCCAGAATGGATGACTCGCGTCATTCAATATTATTCCGCCTGATATCGTGGCCGCCTTCTTTTCCATTTTCAAGAGAGGAAGGGGGTTCGTCTCTTGGCTTTCTTGCCTTCCCGCAGTTCGTCGCTGCCTCTTTGCGCCATCGTTTGTTCCTTCCTAGTTTGAATGCTGTCGGCGTTTTTGTTTTCAATTTTTTTTTTCTTTACGGTTCTGCTTTCTGCTCCTGCCTCTTGATGAAAAAGGGAGGGCGCCGTTCGCCTTGCCGTGACCTGCTGCCAATATAGGCATATGTAGGAGCAACTCTGGACCGAACAGTGGACGGCCAAACATGGATCGCCCTGCAAATGGAGGCACTAATGTTTATGCCTTCCTCTTCCGTGACAACCTCCGTGAATTTTGAAAAGCAGCGGTTGGCCCCTAGCCCATCATAGCCCCTGTCGTTTTTAGACTTGTTCGCCACGGCCGATTGATGATTATTTCAGACCAACGTGAACGACCCAATTACATACGACTATCAACCTTCCTTTGTCTCTGGCGACCGGACCAAAAAAAAAAAAAAAAAAACATAAACAGAAAGCTTTAATCCCACGGGGTGTAATCAAGATTCGTATCAACCCGCCACCAGGCGCACATCTCTGTTCTTTCGGCGGATCAACGACCCATGTGCATCTGATACAACGACCTACCTTGTACGGGACGGCGACGATTCTTACGGCTTTGCGATGGAGAGTAAAAGCGAGATCCGTGCCCCCTGGGCTCTGATGGCTGTGAGCCTCATACTGTCCACTATGGACCTGGCCAGAACGCGCTGATCTAGGCGGTATTTGGCAGCTGGCTGTCGCCGTGGAACGGAGCCTACTCCGTACATATAAGTCAAAACTAAGAGGGAAGCGCCCGGCGGGGGAGGGACAGACAACGGGCCAAGACGAGATCAGACGGATAGTGGCCCACTACGATGTACAAGGAGAACTGTTGAGTATCGAAGTAAAAGCATGTTATCTTATCCACAAAAATCACGATGTTCTTATACCCCATCGAGGGATTTAAGGCCGGACGGGGGGATTAGACTCACTCCAGTGATTGAATTTTAAGAAAGAGGGAAAGCACAACGAGTCCTCTTCCGGTTTCGGCCCTGCCAACGTCAAAAAAAGCCGGAAAGTGAAAGAGAAAGAGGGGCAGGTAGGTGCAAGAAAGGGAAAAAGAAAGCAAGAGGAGAAAAGACGACGAAAAATGGTATTCGTCAGGTAAGTGGTGGTGGGGTGGGTGGATGCATTATGGAGCGAGCGCCTGATCAGCGCATTCTTGATCTGATCTCAAGAGTTTGAGGAGGCGTACGTGTTAATGTGTGTTTTCAAACTTAGACGGTCGACGTGGGTGACAATACGGCTTGTTGGCCGTTGGATAGGCAGTCTCTTCGTGTTATGGTTGAGTTGAATATAAAAATAAACATTGTCCCTCATGTTATTCTACATTGCATCTATTAACTGTCTCGCATTTTAAGCGCCCGTCCGCGAGTAAATAAACCATGTTTCGACCATGGACGGCTGGCGGCTTGTATGTATCGTATCTTACATGGGATACAATATATATATATAGGCCGTAGTATTGTAAAAAATAATAATAGGCACGTTCATATATGAATATAGGGCCACGGTTAGCTGGAAGACGCTGTTGAAGGCTGACAGTTGTCCGCGGTGTTGTATGCTTCTTTTTGGCCAACTTGATTACTTTAGACATGCGTATGCTGTATTGGTCATCCATTTGAACTCAGGACTCGCCTTTGCGTCTTTGAGAATTTCAACTATTTCCAGCAGCCTGACGTGAGTATGTGCGCATTAAGTCCTAGATCCAGGGCGTGATAATAAATCGAGAGTGCATTGGGGATCATGCTATATTGACAAAGGGTCGGTCTTTATTAACACAACAAGGCAAGTTCAAAATAAGGCCAATATATCAAAGTGAGGGGGGGGAGGCTGCCAAGAGGAAACGATGGGCACCACACTATATTGGATAAAGAACTATTGCATTGTATGAGAAAATGTTGTCTTTCCGTCACCGACAGTTCTTGCTGAAAGCGAGTCTGCGTTCAAGCCGGTTAACGGTCGACATTCGACTACTGCTTTTTTGGCCCTTTTTTTTATCTCTTAAGGATCTGCAAAGCTGGGAAGAGCGACAAGAATACGTGAAGACAGAATGGGCAGAGGCCACCAGGGTAATACAGCGTTATGCATGGGCGGGCACACAATATCGAATGAGCTGCTCTATCGAATTTATCCAGTCGCAAAAGTGAGAGGGGCATTATTACTACCACTACTATTATCATTATTGGGTAGTACTAAGGGACGTAAAAGGGACAATACAATTTTTTCTAAATTTTTTTTTTAAAAAAAAAAGCCAACACGTAGTACGACTCAATTCAAAGATGCGTATGTCGTTCACTACTGCACACACGATGCAGAACAAGCAAGTTTGTGATTCATAAAGTGTCCATCGGCACGCTATTGGCAGGTGATGCATATAAACGAGACACAGTCACAACGAAAATCAATGCGGGCGTGTGCGCCCAAGCTAGAAATACGCTCGACTTTCAATATTATTCTTCACTTATTGGCATTCCGTTCTGGTTGCGTGTCACATCGCCCCCTGCAGGAATTTTTTAGAAACATGGCACAGAAAATTGAGGAACCTCTGTGGCTGGGCCCAAGACGGGACGTCAAAGAGGAGACCCCAACCGTGGACAGCAAAAGATGTGTGCTTATGTAGAGCAATAAGAAGACATGGGATGCCGACTAATGCTTCATCAACGAGCAAAACATTCCAAAGCACTAAAAATAAGTAAAGGGCGGCGATATCGTAGGCGATAATGTAAATCAAGGCAAGGGTGCGTCGCCTACAATATCTGCTGGGGAGAGAAATGGGCGGTATTGAGGTCCTTCAGGGCCCAATTGTGCTTTTAGTGAACGAAAGAAACTCGGCTACAATACGCACGTTGAACACTCAAACCCTTGTTTACCTGTATCTCACATGTGTGCCTCTATTATGTATGTGATTCTGTATCTATAACTGATGAAGATAGACAATAATATGGCGATGCCAGCTGTTTTAAGTATAGGCTTCGTGGCAAATTCGAGAAATGATGGTGAGAACGACGGGAAGGGAAACATGTGTTCCGGCGCACAGAAGGCGTACATTTTAAGTCGTTTGAAAAGCACATATGTTTTGCACGCAGTAATGCCACGACGGCAACCGGGGGCCACTAAAAAAAGAATAGACAATCGAATGGGGATGTTATCCCAAACGGCAAGTGTGTACTATATTAAACACGGAGGACTAGCATTCGCTTGTGTATACATAACAAACATATTGGTGTGTGCTTGTCCAATTGGACACGCGTCCGGGCGTCTCACAAGTATCCTAGAGCGTTTAGGGCATGTTGGTGGAACAATCAGCTGTTCTAGAAGGCCAAAAAGAAACAAGAAACCTTCGAAAAGAAGGAAACAGGTGACACACAGTGGCCAAGACAGTGCCGTGACAATAGAATACGTCTGTGTGTCGGTTGTGGTTTGGTTCAGCCTTCAACTGCAGGCTACGCAACGACCATGAACAAAATCACCAACCTTTAATAACATTCTCGATGCGCGCGTGACAACAAATGGGCAAACATAAGGGGCAATGGCGTGCCAAAAGACATAATGTTGCACGCCGTCTAGAGACAATAAGTAGGAAGCATTGAAGAGGCAGAGGCAGATGACCTCACAGCCCAGTCGCCCATCTTTGCCGAGAATCAATTAGTCGGGCATGGACTTGGCCGGCTTGGGCAGGAGAGGCGGCTTTGTCCACCAGGCGACAGGTATATCCGAGTACAGACACCTGCAGGACCTCTCGCTATTGATTATTACATAGGAGCTCTTCGGTCTGGTCGTCCAAGTACCTGGCTTCGTTTTCGTCCGGGATACACCCAGAATGAATGCCCTTCATCTATCCGAGATATATATTGTCGACTGTGCACTCAAGCTCGTCAGCTGCCGAAGCTTCAATAAAAATAAAAATACTTAACCGGGGAGCTTGAGCGAGTTTGTCGTATTGGCGTTGGATGGCGATTGCGCAAAGCCTGCAAATTAGACGGGGGTTTGCCAAGGGCGTACTGAAGGTAGATGACGACGACCTGGAGAAGATGGTGGTGTGCAACGATGTCCGGGCTGTCTCGGAGAATATTGGCATTGGTCCATTTTCTGGATGTGAGATGCATGGCGAATAAGATGAGATGGTGAAGTGAAGTGGCCGGTTTTGTGGAGTAATACCGAGTGCATCGTGCAAGGCAGTCGAAGCTTCGAAGCCAAAAGTTGAATAAAACGGTGAGCAGAGACGAAGAAGCATAAAGTGTGGTTCGTGTGGGGGAAGCAACATTATTACAAGTCGATAAAATACTTATATGGAAGGCGCCAGCCACGAACAAAGACCATTCTGAATGGGGGCTTCTGATATTGTCGACGGCCTTGGTTCGAAAGAAAACATACGATCGCCGGGATCAAGAGATATTCAATCCGCTCATGTTGCGACTCGTCTTTACCGCTCGTCTCAAAACAGGAAGCCGACAAACCGACCGGGACGCTGCGTACGGGACTGGTTCGCCAAAGACAACAAAAATAGAGTAATACACGGTACACGCAACGAAGGCTGGCAAGCAAAGATGGATTTCAGATGAGGGAGCATGACACCGCTGCCTGGTTCCCTTCCATGGCGCCTGCCTTCCTCAGCACCGTGATCCAACGGTCCCCACCTTCCGGCTCCACCAAAACCTCACCACAGCCTGACACTGATCTTGGTAGCGAGCGAAAACAGCGCCAGCAAGTCGGATGGCAAGAAAGGCCCTGAGGCCTATCTGCCCGAGCTGCCCTCGCGTGCTGCCCTCGTGTGGCCTTTCGTTGCACGAGACACGCTGTTTTGCCGTGTTGCAGGCCACCTGCAGCCTGCAGCTGCAACATCCTCAAAAACCCTCTGCCGCTGCGTGCCACCCTCCTTCCTCCCTTGTTCCTCCTTCGTTCCTTTCCTTCCCTCCTTTGTTTGATACCTTGCGTTCGTGCCTCTCGCCTTGCCGCCTCTTTCCCTCTCCCAATGGCCGAGGGCTACCTGGGGGCCGTTTTGTTTCCTTCTTTCCTTCCTTTGTGTTCTTTCCTATTTCCCAAAACGCGACGGCCATATCTTTATTCCTGCTCCCGAAATTTTTCGCCTGTGCGAGAAGCGTGCCAGAGCATGCAATTCCGACTGCCTTTGCCGCCCATTAACCCCCTCGCCCCCCCTTTTCAATTCTTTCTCAGAGACAGCTTTTGCATGCATTTCTGTTAAAATCTGGTTCTGATTTCTGATCCTGATCATTTCTGATTTTGATCGACGGTTTGCAACGGCCAAGGCAGAGGTGTCCACACCACCCCAGGCACCCCTACGTACGGAGTATTTGACGATAGCCTGCACGTTTTGTTGATACGACGTGTCTAGAGCAGTCTTTTGACTGTGGCTCAACCCTCGAGCCGGCAGCACCTGGCCGATGAAATCCATCTACTTGTAGTAGTAATTACGGAGTACGGAGTATCTTACATGTCGCCAGGTTCAGAAAGGCCGGGGCGATCCCAGCGCGTGGAATCTTACTCTTTTGATACTTAGCTTACGGCACTGGCCGCTCTTTTGCGCTGGGCAAGGGACAAGCAAGTAGGGGGGGGGGGGGGGGGGGGAGCAAGAAGAAAAAGAAAAATTAAGGAAAGAAATTCAAGAGTTAAGGTGATTGACCACCATTTTTTTTTTCAGTAAAAAAAATAAGGCGACGCTACTACCGAGCATGTCAATAATTGACCGGTTTAGACCTGCTGCTTGTCCACATAAGATACCAGAATATATCAGACCTCCTCTATCACCAGTCTTGGCAGAACAACCACCAACAGACACCAGAGGCAGGTTTGCCTTCATATCGTCCCTCTATCGTGTATCGTTTACCGAACTGGATGCGTCCCCTTAGCCGTATCCCAATATATCGCCAGACATACCCAGCATAAAATATGTACGACATACAAACGAGGTTTTCTATACAAAGAGCAAACATGCTATGCTTTCCAGGTGGATAGGCAATAAGATGATAGTATTGAGTATTACTCCATACTTCAATTTCTCGTTCTCGGACTCTTCAACCTCACCATAACCTGTCTCCAGGGTAAGACAGATCTTCAACTATTGCACACGAGTTGTTCCTCGTTGTTACTATGTAACTTTTAGTAGCCCATTGCGCACATCCCTCCCTTTTCTTTCACTGGTTCTCCGTTAGCTAACCCGGACTAGGTTTGGCCTGTAGCCCCCTGTTGTCCTGTCTGCACCTTCCTGCCCTTTGTCGTTGTGCTTATGGAGAACTCTTGTCGGTGGCGCCTTCCTGATTGGCTGTACACCCCTTGCGATCCTAATTTTTCGGTTCTTTGGTCTGTCCAGGCTTTGACCAGTCTCGCCACTGGAACTCTTCTAGCGTGCTTCTAGTGCAGGCTTTGCCTGAAGCGGCGCCAGTCGGGAACAAAGGGCAAAGCGTGACTATTGCACATTCCCATTCTCGCCATTCTACATTCTGCCATCGTTTTTGGGCGCCTTTCGCATTTTACATTTTTGTTTTTATTTTCCCTCCCTCATCCCAAGACACTTTTAAAAAAAAACATATACTACTAGTCGCCTGTGAGAGTGTTTTTACACCGCTGCGAATGACCCAAACAATATATCTTGCTTGAAATGGTCCCTTTATCCTTCGGTGTCCGATTTCAAGTAAACACATCTCTTTGTAGTAAGATACACACAAGGTATTACAGCACGTTGTATGTAGGAAGTCTCCTCACCTCTGCTGCCACACCACCATGCCCTAGGGCCACAAGGTTGCACCGGCGCTTGGGCCGTCGTCTCTTGTTCTCTGGTCCTGGTCTCCCCTTTCGCTTTGTCCATCGCAAGTTTATCTGGAGCTGAACCACGGAGTACCTGGATTCCCAACTGCTCGCCTTTGCTCGTTCCTTTCTTTTCGCGACGATATTGCCTTCTCAGTTATTTGTTCGCTTTCCTTCCCTTTCCCCCTGTCGCTCCCACTGTATCTTCCCTTTTTGCTTCGTCGGGCCTGCCGTGTTTACTCCGTAGTCGCTCCTTCTTGTGGCGTGGCCAGCCGCTCGCCTTGCCCCGCTAACACGCTATTTCGTAAGGGAAACCGGCCACAGCACCGAGCATACATACAAACGAGTACTTTTACCAACATGCATTCAACGCGAATGGCCTAAACAAGAAAACGATCGCAAAAAAGAATTGACGCGAAATTGGGTCGACCGAAGGGGAGAAGGGAAAAAAATGCTACGAGAGGGGGAGAGAGAAACAGAAACCAGGTGACATGTGGTTGCTACAGCCCTCTGGCCGGAAGTGCACCTGCCTTCTCTCCTGATCACCCTCCTGCCGACTCTTGGCTCTTTCACATTTTGGTCCTTTCCTTCACACCACCCCAGCACCCCTCCTTCCCTTCCCCAAACCAGAATCAGATCTGCCAGTTTCCCAGTGGCCAATTTGAGAATCCACAGCTGCGCGCCCTTGTCATGACAAACTCACATTCCTTTGTGGGCTGCACACCAAAACACAGTGCAATGACGGCCACACGCTAGAGCGGTCGTTGCACATATTATTATATTTACATGTCAAGTGTGTAATTACGCAGTATTACTGTGCATTTGTATCTCATGTAATTACTCTGTATCCTCCACAGTGTGTCGCATGCAGCAGGTGGTTTGGATGGACGGGCAAGCTCGCAAACGACGAGTCGGATTTCGCCCTGGAAATGTGTCTCGTTTTTTTCTTCCAGAAGCACGCCTGCAGGAAGCTCTTGCAGCAAAAGTGTTGCCTCCATTTCATTACCGTTTCGCTCGCCCATATACAGTATACTCATACGACGTACAAGCGTTTCTTTGGCTGCTTGCTTCGTGCCAGTCTCCAGTTACTCGTCCCCAGCACTGCAAATGCCTGCCCAAACATAGCGCGTCTCTGTGTTCTGTTGGATGGCGATGGGCATAAATCCGTGGCAGATTGGGCTTCTGTACCATGGTTGAGCTGTGCAGAGTTACGAGTGCAACTGCAGAGAATGCTGCATATAATCTGACGGGCTCTTCTTCTTTGTCCACTCTGATGCCCCCACCCCCCCTTCCCCTTTCGCCCAACAGGCCTCACTCGGCCGCTCTTGTCTTGCGCTGTAAAAACTGCCTGTTGGAACCAGCATTGCACGCTAAGTTTCCTGACAGAGCGACAATCTGCCCGGCTCGGGGCTCTGCGTTGCAGCGCTAAGTTGAGAGGGAGACGCAACTGGGGGGTGTGCGCCTATCCCCATATCCTCCCTCTGTTTCCCCCCTGTCGCTCGCCCAGCCATGTTCCGTACTCCGCAATGATGGGTCACACTTCCTTTCTTCTGCACCTTCTTTTTTTTTTCTTCCTTCCTTTTCCCCCCCGATGAATCTGACAGACTAGCTCTCGCTTTCTCCACAGAACAATTCGTAGCCCCGTAATACTCTGCGCCTTCGCTGCCAACAAGCACCCAAAATTCCTTCTATGGAGACCGGTAGTAAGTAAGATACAAAGGTCTATGCCGTGTACCCACCAAATAACTGATCTGAGTCGCTGTTCATCGTTCTCTCCGTGTGGCCTTTGCACAGTTTTCTGTGGAATTTGGACTTTTCCAGTATGACGCCGCCCGCTGTTGCCCGCTTTAGCTTCTCTTAAGATCTTCACACCCCTTCTTCCTCCATCCTCTCTCTCTCCTGCCCTTTTCAACTTGGATCGTGCCCCTTCCCCTCTCGGGCATTTATTTTCATACATACCCAGTTTATATTTGGTTGTGTTTCCTTTCTAGTTTCCTTTTGTCCTCCCCATCATCATCTTGTTTCTCGTTTCTTTCATCACTCCTCGTCATTTAACGTACGACGTATTCTCGCTCACTTCTGCCTCTCGCCTCACAAATTCGATTCTGTTGTGTTGCCAACTTTGCCACCTTGTTTCACCTGGCGACCTTTTCTTCTCGTTTTTGACGACCTGGTTAAATCTCGCTTGCTTTCTCTTTTTCGTTGTGCCGCGTTCGCCACCACTGCGTCTTCAATCGACTCTTCCTCGGGAACCTGCATGCAAATCTAGACGCTTGCCTGGCTCGACGTCTTCCTGCGCACCAAATGATGCACCAGCCGAACCGACTGAGAAGATAGCACCGCACATGATTCACCCCTTTTAACGACAGCAACACCCACGAAAGGCGTTCAGGGCAGTCTCGAATAAACTCCCGACATTTCCCTCGCACCCTTCTATCGTCACGTAACGATTGCTCCGACCCTGTCGACGCCCTCACTAATCTGCACTCGCCCTTAATATTTTGACTCACGACGTGACGAACACCGAATACTCGCAACCCATTTTGATCCTGCGTATGGCTTTTTTTTGGGACGATTTGTGAGGCTTTGTCTCCATTTCTGGGCTTCCATCGACCCAAATTAGAGGCCATTTACGACCCTCATCGTTTCGGCTTAGTCGAAAGAATGAAAAGAAGAAGGATCCAGATCACGTCAAAACTACCCTATCTCAGTCCTTCTACCAGCCCACGAGAGCTTTCTCCTGAACCGTCAACTCTCACGGGGAGGCCCGAAGCAGGCCACGGCGATCGCGTTGTCGCGTCACAGACACGCACGCCTCCATCATCATCTTCATCATCCCTCTCATCTTACTCTCCCTCGAAAACCACAAACATGGCGACATCACGACCCACCAGTGTCGCCGTACTTGCGGCGGCCAACCGCCCGACTCTCAAAGACATTCTCGCCAACTCGGCACCACCACCATGGACGCTCGGCGCTTTTATGGCCTACCTGTCCCAGAACCACTGCCTCGAGACTCTTGAATTTACGATGGAAGCCGAGCGCTACCAGACCACTTTCGCCCAGGTACAACTCGACGAGGGCCAGGACGACGCCGCGCAATGGTCGCAGGACGCACAGGACTACACCTTTGCCATCTGGCGTAGACTCATTGGCACCTATATCACGCCTCTGGGCCCTCGTGAAGTCAACCTCCCTGGACCTGTCCGCGACCGTCTTCTTGCACTGGACAAGAGCTTTTCGCCGCCCAAACCCAGTGAACTCAACGAAGCGGTCACAATCGTTTATGATCTTATGAATGATTCGGTCCTGCTCTCTTTTGTCGACTCTGTTAACACGGCGGCGCACCAGGACCAACATGCAGGCAGCGACGTTGATGATCACTTGCACCATGATTCTCGCCAAGGCCGCCCGCGTATGCGCGTGTCCAAGGAGTCTTCGTCCCGCTCCCGCACCGATGAGTCGAGCCGATCTCCTAAGCCATCGTTCCTGCCCCAGCTCAACCTCGCTCGTCGCAGTGAAGGTCGTGGGCGTTCGCCGTCGGCATCCTCTGCGGACGCGTCGTCGGTCGAGCGTGTTGGGCTCGTTGACGATAATGGGAGCTCAACTCCTCCTGCTGGTGAGCCGCTCACGCCCCCCACAACCCCGCCAACATCGGACTGGAACTTTACCACATCGCCAAACGGCCTACAACGCGCTATCACAGTTCACAATGCTGGCTGGAAACGAATGAGCGCCAAGTTAGGCTTGGGGGGGTTGAACCGCATGTCGCGCTCGAGCCGCCGTCCCAACAACACGTCCAGCGGTAGCAACCATAGCGCATCAGCCTGCGACGGCTCGTCATCTGCTTCCACCGATGGTGATGTGTCGAGCGCTGTGGACCTTGACCCTCATCAGCCTGGCCACAACTTATGAAGGTCGCAGGTCGTGTCGCAACCGAAAAACTCTTCCACGAGCACCCTTACACCAACTCCCGAAACTCATGCAACAACTGCTGCACCTGCAGCCCACAATGCCGACCACAACACCAGCACAATCCGAGCCGAAGCTACAGCAAAGCCAATCCCTATTCCTGTTTCATCGCAACCATCTCGGTCTGCTACTGTTTTGACTCGTCGTGGGGTTGTCTCATCGTCTAAGTCAAGCAGCAGTCTGGTCGTTGATAGCGGTCGTGAATGGGAAGAACCTCATCCAGGACAACGATTGACTCTCGATCCACTTCAGGTCCGGGGTTGCAGTTGTTCTGGTGAGAATTATGGCATCTCAACTGAAGCGGCGGTTGGTAGTGGCAGCGATAGTGGGTGCAGTCGGATGAGTCTTGGAAGAAGGGAAAATGCACGTGGCCTGTTCACGACAAGAGGAGGTTCTAGGAACGACATGACCGCAAAGGGTTATAATTACTCGCTAACGTCATCTTCATCTTCATCCTCGGCATCATATCGCTTTCGCCATATTCCTTTGGGACCGTCATGGTTTTCTCGTCGACATTCCCACACAAGCGAGCAAGACGGTTCACAAGCAACGACGCCCGAGTCAGCCGCCTTGCCCGCTGAACTTTCTGTAATCACACCTATTGACCGAACAACCAGTGGCCAGCTCGAAACGGAGCTGTCTCGGAGTGCCCCGCCGTCTTCATATGGATACTGTCCCGAGGAAGCGTCTCCCTCATCACCTACCTCATTAGCATCACTTCGAACATCAACTTCGGCTACTGCTACGAGCTGGCTGAGCCTCGATGTGGGTTGTGAAGAAGATGTTGACGATGACGATCACCCTTTGAGCTTCACCATTGAGTGCGATTCCATCCGCGAGATTGCAACGTCTACCACGCTTGACACTGATACGATTGCCGCAACGACGCTTTGCGGCGATGAGCGCACAATCACATCCTCCGATGGCGATGCGTCAACAGTCCGCGGTATTCTTGTGCCGGCACACCCTCTGACAGACTTTTCCAACTTTTTGGGACCCCATTCAACAGCACCGTCTCGATCTATCATTACTCAGGATAGCAACAGCACAATTCGTCAGACAATCGGTAGCAGAAGTAGCAACTTTACGAATGACACGACATCTAGCACGTTTGTGCTTGACCCCAGCCGTCTTTCTCATGCTTCTACTGTTGACGATAATGACGTCTACGGATGGGAAGCTGAACTCGAGCACCGAAAGTCAAACTCGTGCTCTATTACTGGTCGCCCGTCAGTTGTAGATGAACTGCGTCGAAGTGCCAACAGGAACCACAGCAACAGCAGCAGTAGCAGAAACAGTGTCTTTAGCAACATCTCTGAGCATGGAGAGACTACCAACCGCCTGCGGAGTGAAGATCATACGCGGCGGCGCAGCTTCTTCCAGCGTGTTTTCAGCGGTAAGGGCCCAGGCCACTATGGCGGTAGGAACCCGCATAGCCCGGAAATGCCCGAATCAACTTCAACATCGTCGCCCGTTGCTGTCGACCCGTCTATCATCCCTCGGGCGGCGCCTCGGACAACACCACCTACGGACGCGGTTCCGAGCCTGCCGCAGTTGACAACACTGCTTAGCAACTTTACGACGATGCGTGAAAGCCACCGGCTGTGATGCATTTAGCACACACCGTGTTTTTGCATCTTTTCCCCGTGTCTATATCTCTTTCTATTTGTCTTGGTATTTATTGGTCTCTACTCTTGATTTTGTGACGGATATTCCCCACGAGATTTGTTGATGTTTTTCTTCTCATTTCCTTTTTTTTTATTTTTGGTTTGATTTTATTCATGGTTTCTTTTTAGCATTGCATGGAGTCTTTGGGTTGATAGAAAACAGACGGCTGGACGGTTTACGCATATATGGTACTGGGCTGTCTTGGAACGAGGACCGTTTCTTTTCAACAAAAACAACAGATGCCTGTGGATTGGCACTTGGCCTTATTCGCTCTGTTGAGTTCTTTAGGTTATGATCATAGAAATGACTTTTTATGGTTCTGGCTGTTTTCTTCATATAGAAAACAACAGGCATAGGTCAAAGGGGTTCAAACCCAGTCTAACGAGTAACACTTAATTCTAACGAAAGTTATCCAACATTTTGGTCGGCTGATATGCCTCAATCTGTGAGCGAGTTTTGATCGATTATGAATGTTTTAGTGATGAATGTGAAGGACGTTGGCGAATGTCAATACAATTCAAAGCTTTGTACACGAACGCTCGAAATCTGGGATATTGCGATATTGAAGCTTTTCACAGCGTCTCGAGTGCCTAAGGTGCCGCTTACTCAGCCGGCCTTGTCTCGCTGAAGCCATTCCAAGGCACCCTCATTGGAGGAAATATACTGGCCGGTATGGGCTGGAGGAGCCACTGTTCATTAGGGTGTCGGCACATGTTTATTGCGGAGTTTGCCTGATCGTGCCTTCTTGATGCAGTTATGGCAGGACAAGAAGCTTTCCGGAACAGGGAAAGTGGTCTGAAACTCGCTCTGGCTAGCTGTGTTTTTGGTGGCAGAAGGAAGCTGCAACCCACTCCCGGCGTAGAAGCGGGAGTCCTGCAAAAAACAAAGCTGGCGGCATAACGAGGAAACGTCCAATTGAACGCCTTCTTTCGGGATAAGCTGGGAAGGAGGACCGCGAAACCGCACGACGACAAAGCCAGCCGCCAACCATTGCGGCGGGAATTACAGCCTGCAATGCGAGAGTTTATTGGGCTTTGGCTCGGGGGCACTTTCGGATTCGAAAGATGCGATGTCCGCGGGACAAATGGGGGCCTGGCCTTTCTTAAGAAGAACCTCACATTCGCCCTCTCCTCTCCCTCGTTCTTTCCTTCATTCTATTTTGCCTTGTCTTCCGCCCTTGAGTCTGCTCGAATTTGGTCGTCTTTTCTTTCTCTCTCCATCTATCTCCATCTCTATCTCTTCTTTTTTTCTTTTTATTTTTTATTTTTCTTTTTCTTTCGACAAACTGGACCATCGTTTCGTCCCGTTTGCACGAGTTTCTTTTCTGCCGCTATTTTTACCAACCGCCTTTGTCCTTTATCACCTGAAGCGGTCTCCCTTTGCTCCACCGTGTCGTCATCGTTCCCGCTAGTGACTGTCGCTGCTGGTGTTGGGCAATACCAAAGAGCTTTAACTTTTATGTACGGAGTACTTTGCAGCTCTTCATTACTGACCCGCGTTTTCCACATAATGATTTATTTTCCTCAAACTTAATTGACTCGAATCAAACATTGCTCATCAACAACACAATATCGATCATCCCTCCAGAAATTCGCTAAACGGAGCTGGCTTTCGGCACCCAGCACCAACATCGAATCCACGCTTCACCTACGTCAACGAGAAGTCATCCGCCCCAGATACGATCCATTTCTACGACTTGCAACCATGCCTCGATTCTTTGGCCCGGGAACCTTTCGGCGGGCCGCCATCGCGACTGGTGCCGCTGTAGCAACCGGTGGCCTTGTCTACTATGTCTACCGACCGCGCAATATTCCCGGCTACGAACCGCCCGCAGTTCCTCCACCCATCTACGGCGCCGACGGCACATTCACGCTGCCTCGGTTTCCCCGCACAAAGCCACGTGACGAGCACATTGCCGAGCTGAAGAAGAGCAACAGCGGCGACAAGGAAGCCGAATATGATATGCTCATCATTGGCTGCGGCGCTACCGGCGCTGGAGTGGCTCTTGATGCGGCCACGCGGGGCCTCAAGGTAGCCGTTGTCGAGCGTGATGATTTCAGCAGTGGCACCAGCAGCAAGAGCACAAAGCTCGTACACGGCGGTGTGCGCTATCTCGAAAAGGCTGTGTGGAACCTAGACTATGCGCAATACGAGCTGGTCAAGGAAGCCCTCAAAGAGCGCAAGTACTTTTTGCAGACGGCACCCCATCTCAGCTCATGGCTACCTATCATGCTGCCATTGGACCGTCTATGGAAGATTCCCTACTACTGGGCTGGCACCAAGTTTTACGACTTTTTGGCCGGAAGTGAGGGCATCGAGAGCTCGTACTTTCTAACCAAGAGCAAGGCCATTGATGCTTTCCCAATGCTAAAGCAATCTGGGCTTGTCGGCGCCCTGGTCTATTACGACGGTGCTCATAATGACTCGCGGATGAATGTCAGCATCGCCATGACCGCTGCCCTGTATGGCGCAACTGTTGTCAACCACATGGAGGTTACGTCACTAACCAAGGACGAGAACGGCCGCCTGACGGGTGCCACCATGCGCGATACCGTTCCCGAGCGCAATGGAAAGAAGACCCAGGACATTACTGTGCGGGCCAAGAGTGTGATCAATTGCACAGGACCTTTTACCGATGGAATCCGCAAGATGGACGACCCGACATGCTCCGATATCGTGGCTCCCGCATCCGGCGTGCACATTACCCTTCCGGGCTACTATAGCCCCGGAAAGATGGGCCTCATCGACCCGTCGACGTCTGATGGCCGCGTTATCTTCTTTCTCCCATGGCAGGGCAATACGATTGCAGGCACCACGGATGAGCCCGCTGCGATCGTCAAAAACCCCCTTCCCGACGACAAGTCCATTGAGTGGATTCTTAACGAGATCCGCCACTACCTGTCGCCCGATATCAACGTGCGCAGGGGCGACGTGCTGGCTGCCTGGTCGGGCCTCCGCCCGCTGGTCAAGGATCCCAAAGCCAAGAACACCGAGTCTCTGGTCCGCAACCACCTGGTCGATGTGTCCCCGTCGGGCCTGTTGACTTGTGCCGGTGGAAAATGGACCACGTACCGCCAGATGGCCGAAGAGTGCGTTGATGCCGCTATCAAAGAGTTCCACCTGCAGCCGCGTCCGCTGATGAACGTTCCCCGTGTGAGTGGTAGCGAGGCCATTGACGATGGCGCCATTCTGGACGGGTCCTGCCAGACGCACCAGGTGCGGCTTATTGGTGCGCATGGCTTCAGCCGGACGCTTTTCATTCATCTGATCCAGCACTTTGGTCTCGAGACCGACGTCGCCAAGCACCTGACCGAGAGCTACGGCGACCGCGCCTGGACTGTCGGCTCCCTGTGCCGTCCGACAGACAAGCGTTTCCCGGCCCGCGGCGAGCGTATTTCCCAGCTGTACGACTTTGTTGACGGCGAGGTCCGGTACGCTGTCCGTCATGAGCACGCCCAGACTGCTATTGATGTTCTGGCCCGGCGGACGCGCCTGTCATTCCTGAATGCCCAGGCCGCACTGGAGGCACTGCCCAAGGTCATTGATATCATGGCCAAGGAGCTGAACTGGGACCACAAGAGACAGGAGTACGAGTGGAAAGACAGTACGTAGACCCTTGCCTATCGCCCCATCGCAACTAATTCTTTTTTTCCTTGTTTCACGCATTTACTAACCAAATAGCTGTTGCGTTTTTGGAGTCTATGGGTCTCCCACAACCTATGCTTTCAGCCACTCGTGCCCAAGTCGAGTCGGGCAAGTTCGATTTCTCGACCTCTCTTGAGTACAAGATGTACTCGAGACATGACAAGCCCAACGAAGAAACCTCAAGCTAGAGACAAACGCAAAAAGAAACAAATGTAGCATGATGTCATTAACCAAGAGGCGCGGCCTGCGTGCTTATTCTACGACAGGTTGACATATGCGGGACATCGTCCGGCAAAGATCTCCTCACGTAAAACACCATGAGCGAACAGTTGCTTCTAATTTGAAAAGCTTCAGAAGCAGATTCACGCACAATACTCACACGACCATGAGGGCCCGACTATCCGATCTGGTTTTGTGGTCTAATGAACGCCTTAACGTCGAGGTCCTAGCTAACAAAGTCGAGTCGAAGGCACGCCAAGAGACGAAAATAAGGGGAAACAAAACAAAAATAGAGACGAAAGGCTGAGTTTTGCATATACCAGGCTGGAAGAGCCATTTAGATGCTATTATTGCCACCTGCCAATCTTGGAAAGAACTGCACATATGATCATGGCATACCGCTCGGGTGCGACTGCCTTGTATTTTTTCTTATATGAAGCAGGTGCAAGAGGTGGCACTTCCCTTGCGTCTGCGTTACCGTTCGCGATATTAATTAAATACTGTATGTTAATTTGGAAACGTTTTTTCCTCTTCTCTCGGCGTCAAGTATTTTTATCGAACCTACGACGCCCCCTTCAGTATACTTACCAATCGCACCATGACGATGCAGACTATGGCCGCAGGGCCATCGTCATTCAGAAGTCAGAGCATTTCTTCTATTACTCAAAATACTGCCAGCCTATGCAAAACCCCCGGCCATCGAAGCTCGTGGCGACACAAAGACTCGTCTGAAAAGACACCGAGCACGGTCGAGAGCGACGATGCTGCATACATTGCTCCAGGTATACCCGTGGATGTTCTGCCACCTGGATCTGTGCCGCCTGCGCTGAAAGTAAATGATACCACTCGATCGACAACAAACACAGTCGCAGAAAGATCAGTATCGCCGGCATCCGCCATATCCGGCATCGGCGGCTCTTCAAACGCCCGTGAAGCACCCCCATCAATGGATGATGAAAATGGCAACGAAGCTAGCGCCGCGGATACCGATCATCCAACATCCATGATTTCACCCCCGCTTCGGGTGATTGTGAAGCAACGGCAACGGAAGCTGATGCAAGAACAAGAAATCCTCAGGAAGGTTGGGCAGCCAGACGCTCCAGAGCCTATTCTTGCGCCACTGAAACCACAATACGGTCCACCAAAACGCCGCCCTACACCACCAGGCGTTCCATCTTTCGAGTCGGCAAATCAGACACTCGAGTCACGGCTGGCCTTCAGGCACTACGATGTTGGGCAGCCAAGAAGCAATCTTGGTACCGGGCGAACGAGCAGTAGCGGCGCCGGCAGCGGGCCGTTCTCCAGCCTCTCTTTCTAGCGGCGGAGGGACCGGCCTGTGCCTGGATCAACACCAACGTCACAGGCAGGAGCAAGAGTCGGAACAAGGAACTGCTCTGGTTTTGATCAGGGACACGCATCTTATCGCCTACGGAACAGCAGCAACAACAACGGCAGTTGTCCACTCCGTCAGGGCGGCAGCAGTGGTGGGACCGGTGGGCTCTTTGGTCGCTTACATGGACACTCCACGGCCCATCAAAACATGCCACCTCTCCGTCGGCCGCAACCTGTCTGGCGCCCACCGGTCAGTCAACATACCATTGCCAACCACCCTTGGGCACGAGACAACCTGCCGTTTGCAAGACCAGTCGCTCCTCGACCATCGGTGCAAGAGCCACAGGGACCGGTTTCGACTGCCTCCAATATCGGCCATCAAGCAGCCCTCTCTAGGCTGAGCTTGTGCAGAAACGATGGCAGCATTCCGAATATACTTTCCCCGAGAGGTACAAGCGCCACAATCCCAGAAGTCACATCAGTGCAAGCTGCAGCGGAAATGGAAGCGCGGGACGGCCGACCGGCACGCCCCGTGACACTGGTGGACTACAATTTCTTGCATGAAAGACAAGATGATGCTGGAAGTGCGCGTCCCTCGATTGCAATTTCTCGAGCGTCTAGGGACATACCCATAGTGGCCACCGCACCAGCTCCCATAGTTGCCCCTATTCCTACCCCAATGGCCGCGTCCGTTCCTGCTCGGAACTCGAGGCCTGGAGAAGTTACACCGCCGGAGCCCACGTTCTGTCTGTGTCCGAGTTGGCACATGCCGGAGTGGCTGACCAGTTGTTTTTATGGCGAGTAGACATCTTTAGACCTCTTATTCACTAGTACCCTTTGAATTAAAAATAGAGTATGATCATGGAGTATATCCATGTTGAGCGATTGTCCCAAATTTTATGTTGGTGATCATGAAAGTCAAGACCCGGGCTGATGACGAGTAACAATGAGACTACGGGCGGGATTACTTACCATAGTGCTCTTTCTTTCTCTTTTTTTTTCTGGAAAAAGGAATAGAAGAAAGAAAGAAAGAAGGACAAATGGAATATGGAAATGTATATCGTGACAGAGTCAGATGAGTAGTGTAAATAGGACGTTCTTCCCTCCACACGGCACTTTACACCAGTCCAGCGAAGGCAAGATTGATAGTTTTTCCTCTGCATCTTGAAGACTTTGTAATTCTGACCCTGAAATAAGTTGCGACAGGTTTGGACTGTATTATTTACTTTTCGAATGCGCCTCCAATAAGATGGTCGCTAAATGCATTTGGCTCTTAGACAGACTGTGCGAATATACAGTGTGGGGGCAGGTGCACGCCATCCCGCTAATAACTTTTTTTCGGGCCTTGCTAACCAATCCAGATCACGACGACAAAGCAAGTCTTTTGCGCCGATTCCGGTCTTGCGACAAGACAACCAAACGGCCAAAGAAAAAAAAAATCAAATAAAAACCGGCAGCCAGATTTGAGGACAGTTGCTTTCTGCCACTTCCAGAGAAACACCAAGATACCCTGACTTATTACCACCGACCTCTTCTTCCACCAAAATGGACCCCGCGTCCACTGGCCCCGCGGCCGAAATAGTTACATCATCGGCCCCAACCACAACCACAGCCGCCACCTCACTTTCCGCACAGCCTCTGCGCTCCCAATCTGTCAAGGAGATCCGGGCCCTTCCTTCCTTCCAGCCAGACCTCTACCAGCGCGGCTGGTACTCTATACCGCACCCAACTCTCCCCCTCCTGGCCACGGCCCACAACAAATCCGTCACCATCTTCTCGCTCGCCACCTTTTCCGCCCACAGTACCCTGACCGGCGGTCATAGCAGGTCGATCCGGTCGGCGACATGGAAGCCCAGCCTGCCGCCAAACAAGCTGTGCCTGGTCACGGGCAGTTTTGACTCGACGGCCGGACTGTGGCGGTACGAGCAGAATGGCGACAGTGCGGGGCTCGAGACGGAGGTTACGGCTGCCAGTGGGCGGGGATCCAACGTTGACGGGGACAGCGTTGGGGAGGGTGGTGGCGAAGGCGAAGACGACGATGGCTGGGAGTTTACCCTCGTTCTGGAAGGCCAGGAGCACGAGATCAAGAGCGTTGCATTCTCGCCCTCGGGCCAGTACTTGGCGACGTGCAGCCGCGACAAGTCGGTCTGGATCTGGGAAGATGTCGGTGGCGACGAGGACGACGACGAGTGGGAGACGGTGGCTGTGCTCAACGAGCACGAGGGCGATGTCAAGTGCGTCGCGTGGTGCCCTGACGTTCCCGGACGACGCAGCGGCAGTGGCCGCCACTACAGTCTCGACGTGCTGGCCAGCACGAGCTACGACAACACGATCCGCATCTGGCGCGAGGATGGCGACGGCGAGTGGGTGTGCGTGGCTGTGCTCGAGGGCCATGCGGGCACCGTCTGGGGTGTGCAGTGGGAGGCCGATCCGGCGCGCAAGCGGTTTCCGCGGCTGCTGACATGGTCGGCCGACCAGACCCTGCGGATCTGGGAGCTGGAAGAGGAGGATGAGGACGAGGAGGCCAACGATGCGGGGGCCAACAACAACCCTCTATTCCGCAGCAGCCTGGGCGGCGTTCCCAACACGATGCGTCGCTCTTTGCATGAGCCATGGACATGCACGGCCGTTCTACCGAAGGCCCACACCCGTGACATTTACTCAGCGTCTTGGAGCGGCTCCAATGGCTTGGTTGCCAGCACAGGCAGCGACGGTACTATTGTTGTCTACGCCGAGTTTGACGGCCCTGCGCCCGCAGAAAACGACGAAGCAACTGCCGAAGACGAGGCTGCCGCTGTCTTGGACGGCGACGTACACATGACAAACGGAAACAGCAACCCGCCTGTTGCTTCAAACGGCCGGAGTCGCAGCCCAGGACGTGTCAACCACCCACATGGCCATAGCCACGCACACGGTCACAGCCACGACCACAGCCACGGCCATGATCATGGACACGAGGACGGACACGACCATTCTCACGACCATTCCCACGACCACAGCCATGACCACGGCCATGGCCACGAGGAACAGAGCCAGCCTCATACCCACTCACACGCAGCTGGCCACAGCAACGCCCCAGACAAGCACTGGCGTGTTGTTGGTTCAGTCGCGAGTGCCCACGGCCCCTACGAAATCAACAATATCACATGGTGCCGCCGCTTCGACTCGGGCACCGCCCGGAGAGGAGTCGAAGAGATGCTGATTACAACAGGCGACGACGGCGTTGTTCGGCCATGGGAGATTGTCGTTTAGGAGGGAATCTACATTTAGAATCTAGAACGGAGCATATAGCTGTGAGGCACGAAACATCCTAGCATATAGACAAATGAAGTAAACAAAATCGTAATCAAACCACACATAGTTGCAAAAGAAAGTTTGAGAAGAAAGGTTATTTGAATTTTGAATAGCTTGATATACATGTTATTAAAAGGGTGATGAGTGGTAGCGAAAAATAGAAACCACTTGCTCTCTCTATATATGCAAAGAATAGAATAAATCAAAGAAAAGAACAAACAATGAAAGGTAAAGCCAAAAAAGTACATGCAAAAACAAGAAAAAATGACTGACCAGTTCCTGTTTCCCCTCTATGCAATAATCCCCCAGTTTGGCGTTCGTGTCCACACTCTCCGATCCCGCCCCATGCAATGTTGTGGTTGTTTTTATAGTTGGAAATCTCCTGTACATCGGTTTGTGTGCGTCTTGGTCTTGGGTTTGTTATTTTTATCACAATATTTTTACAGCGAGCTTTTGTTGTAATCTCGGGGTTGGTGCGGGTTTTTGGTGGGTGCGGCAAAAAGGGATACTGACGCAAAGGGGAAATAGAAGACAAAGGGGAAAAAAATAATAAACAATCAAACAACAATAGAGAGCAACAACACGAGACCAAAGGGAGAGGGGTGGCAAGAAATTACATTTTCAGTGACACTTCGTACCACCCCAATCCCATTTCTCTCTCTCTCTCACCTTCCTTTGAACGTATAGTCAAACACCCTACTCGCCCTTGAGCTTGTCCTGCTTCACAGTGAAAGCCATCTCGAGCAGATCCTGCTCCTCCTTGGTGTGCGACGACTTGGTGCCTGCAGCCACCGACGCGCTCGGGTTGCGGCCAGCGTACATCACGTGCTTGTGGTCGTGGTACTTTGTGTGGTTCAGCATCGTCTCAATGCGAGGCTGCGTGAACGACCACGCACCGGCGTTGAGCGGCTCCTCCTGGGCCCACACCACCGTCTTGGCGTTGGGGTACGAGTCCAGGTTCTCCTTCAGCTGCTGCCATGGGAAGGGGTGCAGCTGCTCAACACGCGTAATCGCAACATTGTCAATGTTGTTATCCGCGCGGTACTTGTGCAGGGCAGCGTACACCTGGCCCGAGCACAGGATCACACGATCAATCTCGTCGTTGCTCTTGATCGTGCCAGCCTCGTGAGCCGGGTCAGGGATGATCCAGTGGAACTGAGAGTCGCCAGTGAAGTCCTTAATGTCCGAGCGAGCAATAGGATGACGGAGCAGAGACTTGGAGAAGAAGATAACGAGGGCTAAGAGATGTTAGTAATTTGAAACGTGACAAATAAGTTGATTTGATTAGGGTGGGGATATGGCTTACGCTTGCGGAACTGGCGGTTCATCTGGCGACGCAGAATGTGGAACAGGTTGGCAGGAGTCGTCATGTACGCAATCTGCATGTTGCAGTCCTGGTGCTGGCGCTCAAGCTTGTCAGCAGACGGGAACACACGGGGGTCCTCGTTACACAGCTGCAGGTACCGCTCAATACGGCCCGACGAGTGCTCAGGGCCCTGGCCGTCGTAACCATGCGGCAGCGACATCACGAGACCCGTGCGCTGCATCCACTTGACCTCGCCAGAGGCGATGAACTGATCGATGATGCACTGCGCGTTGTTGGCGAAATCACCAAACTGAGCCTCCCACATAACAAGGGCGTTGGGCGACGTCAGCGAGTAACCGTACTCGAAACCAAGAGCACCAAATTCGCTCAGCGACGAGTTGGAGATCACAAACTTGCTCTGGTCCTTGCTGACGTGCTGCAGGGGGGTGTAGGTATCCTCAGTCTCCTGGTCGTGGAACACGGCGTGGCGCTGCGAGAAAGTACCACGCTCAACATCCTGACCAGACACACGGACGTGGTGGCCCTCCTGGACGAGCGAACCGAAGGCAAGAGCCTCAGCAGTTGACCAGTCAATATTCTTGCCCTCAACAACAGACTTGGTGCGGGCAGCAAGAATACGCTTCAGGTTGCGGTGGACATTGAAGCCCTCCGGTGCGCTGCCAATGACCTCACCAATATGCTCCAGAGTCTTCTGGTCAACACCAGTTGGGGGGTGCGGCAGGATCTCCGTGGCCAACTCCTTGGGCGACTTGAAGCCGTTCCAGGCGGACGTGGTCCACTCCTTGGAGGTCGGCTGGTAGTCCTTGGACTTGGAGAAGCTGTCCTCCAGCATTCCCCAAACCCACTGCTTGTGCTCTTCAACGTCCTCCTTGGTGAAGGTGCCCTCCTGCAGCAGCTTGTCGACGTAGATGTCGATCTGCGGGCGGTGGGCGTTGATGCGCTTGTACATCAGGGGCTGGGTGAAGGAAGGCTGGTCGGTCTCGTTGTGGCCGTGCTTGCGGTAGCAGACCATGTCGATAATGACGTCCTGCTTGAACTCGGCGCGCCAGTCCGAGGCGAGCTGGCAGACAAAGTTGACAGCCTCGACATCGTCGGCGTTGACGTGGAAGACGGGGGCGTCGATGGCCTTGGCGATATCCGTGCAGTAGGGCGTCGAGCGGGCGAAACGAGGATCAGTGGTGAAACCAATCTGGTTGTTGGCAACCAGGTGGATGGTGCCACCGGTGGAGAAGGCGGGCAGAGAGTGGAAACCCAGGCACTCGTAAACGACACCCTGGGCGGCGAGAGCGGCATCACCGTGCAGCAGCACAGCCATGGCGCTGCGGTGAGTGCTCTCATCGTTGTTGTAGTGCTGGATGGCACGGGTGCGGCCCAGGACAACAGGGTCCTCAGCCTCCAGATGCGACGGGTTGGCAACGAGCGACAGCTGAACACGCTTGCCCGAGGGGGTGGGGCGCTCGAAGTTCATGCCCAGATGGTACTTGACGTCGCCGGATCCCTCATCCTCGGCGTGGGCAGTACCAGCGAACTCGCTGAAGATCGATTCGTTGGGCTTGCGGACGACGTTGGACAGGACGTTGAGACGACCACGGTGGGGCATGCCAATGATAATGTCCTTGACACCGTAATCGACGCTACGGTCGATCAGGGCCTTCATGCCGGGCACCAGGGTCTCGCAGCCCTCAAGGCCGAAACGCTTGTCGTTGGGGTACTTGGTCGAAAGGAAAGACTCGAAGCTGGAACTCCAGATGAGACGGTCGAGGATGCGACGCTTCTCGTCAATGGAGAACTTGAAGGGCTGCGGCACCTCAATCCGTTCGCGCAGCCAGTCGCACTTCTCACGGTCGGGGATGTGGATGAACTCGACACCATATGAGCCGCAGTAGATTTTCTCGCAGGCGGCGACAATCTCGCGCAGGGTCATCTTCTCGCGGCCCTCACGCCTGAAACGCGGCAGAATGCCGGGGCCCAGGGTGTACTCAGTGTCCAGGTCCTTCTCAGTGAACTGGTAGTGCTCAAGGGTGAGCTCTTTGGGCTTGACGTTGCCAGAGCCCTTGGACTCGTTGCGGATGCCGAGCGGGTCGATATCAGCCTTGAGGTGGCCACGGGCCTGGTACGCGCGCACCAGAAGCTGGACCTTCAGATGGTTGTCGACGTCGGAGCCCTCAGCAAGGCCAACGCCGGAACCGGCAGCCAGGCCGGTCAGACCCGCCGACGAGTTAGGGACGAGCGAGGGGGGAGGCGTAAATGCCTGGGAGATGGGCATGTCGCCGTTCTCGACGTTCTTGAAGTAGACCTGCCACGAAACGTGAACGCTCTTGGGGTCCTGCTTCCACTGCAGGTACATCTCGTCGATGTAGTTGGCAGCGTTGCCGGACAGGAAGTTGTCGTTCGGGTCGGGTGCCGAGTTGGTGGCGCTAGCAAAGCGCTTCTGCTGCTGGTGGACGGCGAGTGCCAGAGGACGACGGCCGGCAGCCAAAGCTTTGCTCGTCGAAGAGCGAGGCATCGAGGCCATGCATCTTGACGACGATGATGCGGCGCGGGCCAGGCTCGGCACGGCGAAGCCGCTGGCTTTGCAGAATGACCGGCGCAACATGGTGAGGTGATGGAGGACGGGTCGAGGCGATGGAGAGGAGATGTGTCGTTGTGAGCGGAAGCTCAGGAGGATCACGGGCGTGGATCAGAAGAGGTTGGTGGCGATGCGGCCCCTTAAAACTGAAATCAAGAGGAAAGGGAAGCTGCGATGGACGGTTAGTTACACAAATCAGATCGTGGCAACAGGTCCTGCCGTTGCTGCAGTTGTGCGCCCTTTGACACGCGCCTGGCTCATTTGCTGGCCTGTTTCCGATACGCGGCTGCTATCCTATCGGGAAGGAAGCTCCAAACGCAGCGAAGCTGTCGGCGTGGCAGGAGCAAAGGGGACAACAACAAACAAAACAAAGCATCGGAAACTCACCTCATCCGTGATCTCAAACGAGACCAAACAAATAAAACCAGTTGATGAAAAAAAGATGATGACGAACAAAAGAACGGCGGAGTAAGTCAACACAATTGAATTGAAGACAACGGGAAGAGAGGATGGACGGGAAAACAGGAAATAAGAAAATACGATTGGGAAACAAGACACGAAAGAGGCGAGTTTCCAATGGGGACGAGCGAAAAACTTCAGCTGTCCGGAACTGGAATGCGAGCCTACGATAGGACAGCGAGTGCAGTAGGTGCGCAAGGACGAAAAAACTCATTGGCTGCATGACACTTATGACGGCAAATCCGGCTCTCAGTCCTTGCTAAGGGGGAATAAGTGGAGCGCACGGTAACGGCTGGTTGTTGCCGCACACTCTTCGGTGCATTCAGCGCCCGTTTTGCTCCGCGAACAGCGACCCGACGCTGGAAATAGGGCCGTGCATTACTGGGGAAACACTGTGGATTGGGGGTGGAGATGTTGCGCAAATGTTACAGCACGGTATGATCCTGCGGCAAATCACTGCACGTGGGTAATCACGGGGACAGGCGACGAAGGTCATCCATGTACCACGGCAGGGAGGATCCACTTCCGGAGCTGCCTATTTAGCTCCCTTGGCACTGCAGGTGCTAGATCTTCACGACAACGTCGACAAGACGAACGACGACAATTGCAACTCTTCCTGCAAATTTCATTCGGCACACTCGAACAGACGAAAACACCAAGTGCCGTTACGACATAACAAAAAAATCTTGTATGGCGCCTTGACACCACATCTAGCCTGGCCTGCTGTCTGCTGGACGGCAGTTGACAAGCTGGGAGGACGACAGAGACGATCTCGCGTGACGGCATCCTAAGCCCCATCTGTCAAGGCTAGAGAAACACCACGGGCATCCAGGGCCCGCAACACCTGCCCACCATGGCGGCCGCACAAGGAAACGCCGTGTACAAGAAGAAGGAGGGCATTATTGCCGTGTCCGACGACCACACCCGAGTCACATGGACCCCGTCGGCAGGTGGAGCGGCCGTGACGCTGGCCACGGCAAACATTACAAGTGAGTGATATGGGATGGAATCGTGAGGCAGGCCCCAGCTTCCACGGGTGTACTGACGGCAAAGACCTCCAGCAGACCCCCGACTCCGTCCCCAAGGTCATGCTCAAGATATTTGAGAAAATCCCCGGCACCGAAGGCGAACCGACATCCTACCTCTTCCACTTTAACTCCCCCAACGACGCCCGGCCCCAAGCGAACGTTGTCAAGGACCTGCTGTCGCGCATAATTGCTGACAGCCGGGTGAATGACCCCAACCTGCCAAAACCATTATCTGCTGCTGGAACACCACAGCCCGATGCAGGCACTCCAGCAAGCAGCAAAAGCGCAAAGGCTGCCGATGCTGGCGGGAGTGCCTCTGCAGCCATGTCGTTTGCTAACACGGCGACGGCAAAGCCTACGTCGGAGCGCTGGTTCGACGACAACCAGCTGAAAGTGGACATTGAACTGCAACAGTCCTTAATGAAGAAGGACAAAAACCTGCACCAGACATACATGGACGCCCAAAAGTCCAAACCGGAATCAATATCGGATGCTGCCTTCAACTCACAGTTCTGGTCGACAAGAACGTCGCTTCTGCGAGCACACGCCATCGAGACGAACCAAAAGAAGGGCGCATACAACGTTCTGTCGACTATCAAGCCCAAGACAGTGGACGGCGAGCTGAAGCTCAACATTAGCCTTGAGCAGGTGCAGATGATTCTCAACCAGCACCCGCTGGTAAAGCGTATCTACAATGAGAATGTTCCCCGGATATCAGAAGCCCAGTTCTGGTCGCGGTTCTTCCTCAGCAAGCTTTCCAAGAAATTACGAGGCGAGCGGGTGCTAGACAGCGAGCGGGCTGATCCGCTTTTTGATCGGTACGATGAGGCCGACGACACAATCGTAACCAGTCTCATCTTGTCAACACATGTGCCGCATATAATCGACCTCGAGGCCAACGAAGAGAACCAGGGCGGTTTTAAGAGCGGTAACCGCAAAGATGTTGAGATGCGGCCGCGGTCCAATATTCCCATCGTGCGGACGTTGAACAGCTTAAGTGAAAAGATCATGGCAACGGTTGCACCATCAGACCAGGATCCAACCACCAGTTCACAGGCCGATGTCGACACACAAGAGGAGTTGACACTACGTGATTTGCGCGGAGATGTTGAGACCAACCGCATTATCTTAAATGTGCGCGAGCAGAGCAGATTCTTCTCAGACAACAACGCAGCCTCGGCACAAGACCAAGCAGTGTATGAGAAGCAGGTGCCGTCTGAAGTGCTGTTTGACGTTCAGGCCGACATCGACACACTTGAAGGGGATGGCGCCGGTGGTATTGATCTTCACGCGGGTCTTGGTATTGATGAGGAGAGCGATAGTGACGAGGAGAACACCCGGCGAGCAGACCATGTGGGATCGCGTGCTGCGAGACAAGCAGCGCAGAAACAGGTCCTTACTGCTGTAAAACGGAAACGTGCAGAGCTCTACGGTCACAGCAGCGACGAGCAGACGCCCATGGGTATCCCAGCAGACACGGCACAGAAAGCGTACATTACAAACGCAACCACGACCGAGTTCCTCAAGCAGTTCTGGAACGCATTCTTGTCTGGCGACCCAGATCGGGCGCAAGAGCTGGCATACCACGTTGAGTCGCTGGCACGGTCCATGACACGCATCGAGGCCGTGGCCGACGAGGCGGAAGAGGCACGGAACAAGGTCATTGAAGAGAAGAAAGAAGAGATCCGAGTCCTATTTGGCCGCACAGGGCGGCGTATCAAATGGCGGCCAGAGATGATTGGCGGCGGCAGAAAAGCAGTGAAAGTGCTCCTCGGACCGACAATCAGTAGTCTGGAGACGGCGCAGAATCTATACAAGGCGGCCCTTGCAGCCGAGGGATTGAAGCCGAGCACAGAGTCGTAAAGTGAGGATTTTGCAAAATCACTTTGCCTCACATTTCATGACATATGTTGTAATATATATCATAGAAAACAAATACCCATTTATGAGATAACTACGACGTAATTATTCTACAGAGATTTTTTACAAGTGATATTTGCCAATTGATGACGGTTACAGGGGAGCGTGTGCGCTAGCCGTTAGCGGCCTTAAGAGGCTCAAGGCTAAACAGGCCATCGAATTCTAGCCCCTGATTGGTCAGGAACGGCGCAACGACGTATTATCGATCTTGAAAAATGCGAATTTCAAATCCGGAACTTTGATCTGTTTGCGCAAGGTCACTTCAACACGCAACAGCGCAACAGGCCAGCACCAGACGGACACAGGGATTACGATTCGGCTCCCTACACCGCCCAATGCGACGGGCATCCAACAGAACGTGTTCCGGATGCATACCGCAGGGGCTCGGGCCCTGCAGTCGGTGGCAGCGGCACCCAAACAATACAATCAATACCGAAGTCGCATCATCAGCCAACGGCAGACTCTGGGCGCAGTCCGGGGCTTTGTCAGCTCGCCAGCACGGCCTACACGGTCAGAAGATCCCGGAACGGGCCGTGATGACGACTTACTACCGGAAAATACGGCCCATGAAGGCGCGGGAGCTCCTGAAAACGGGAACAGCTCGGGACATGATGCACCGTCAACAGCTCCGACATTGTCCTCGACGACGTCGGGAAACAGCACAAATTCTGGCCCGGCAGTGCCTTCTACACCGCCAGCGCCCAATGTGCCAACAATACCAACAGCTGGCTCGGGATCCTCGATAGCGGCACAACCGACTGACGGATTCAAGGAGGCGTTTTCAGCCGCGGTTACTGGTGGCCGGAATCGTTCATCTCGGTCTAGAAATCAGGACGCCATGCCAGCAATTGCCCTCCCCGACTGGTTTTTGAAAGACCGCGTTCGTCTGCACAGCAAGAGCCAACCGGTATTTTCCTCCCATTCGCCACACAGCTCCGACCTTGCCGCCGTCAGCAGCCTCATCTTTCCAAAAACGTCCGACCAGAAATCAGCACCAACATCTTCAGATACCCTCACCTCGTCGCCAGATGATGTCGGCCTGTCTTCTCTCTCATTATGTGACCGAGAGTCTTTACATCAGTACTTTGATGCCTGGCTAGACGGCGCATCTTGGGACGCTCGCAAAATTTCTCAAGCTGCGACACATCTTCGTGATGGCCAACTCGAAGCTGTTACAAGGCGAGGGGCTGCTGTAGCGGCTGCGGCATCATATGCGGTAGCAGCCCTTGCCTACAACGGCCAGGCACCACCTACAGAAAATACGGAAGAGGTGCCAAAGGCTGCAGAGCTCGAGAGGTTAGACCCTTATAATGCTCTCAACCTTCCTCATCTTCCTTTTTCCGCGCCATCTCAAGAGGCAATCAAAGAGAGCCTTGGAAAGGGCTCCCTGTACTCCATTGCAAGGGCAGCGGACTCTGCCATCTCTCACGGCACCCCAACAAGGACCGATCCCGGCGAGCAGCTCGTGTTTCGCGAGCTTTACTCGACGATCGCAACCGAGTTGCGGGCCGTGTCACCTGCAAAACAGACCAAGGACTTTAAGCGGCCCGTGTCCGTCTTGACGATCATGAACTACAAAGGCCGCAGCAAAGCTGAGTCTCTAATTGACGATGTGGCACACGCTCTGTCGGCCCACGTGGTCCACCTCGATGCTGGCAGCATTGCCGACATTGCCGGGCCCTATCTCGGTCAAACTGCCTACTGGGCCCGCGGACATATTGCGATGCTTGGCTACGCGGTCGCTCTTAAGAACGGCCAGACTGTCCCTCGCACCAACCCGTCCAATGACGACGGCGACTCGGAGATTTCCCTGGCCATGTCGCGGATTCCTGTGTCCATTATGCGGGCTTCGGGAGGCCCGCGACTGAGCATAAAGGGATTCGCGACTCCTGCTGAATCAGAGGACCGTTGGGACGACCTCAAAATGAACAATGTTTTGGAGGCCATGATCCGTGCAGCCGATGCTGCACCATCATCTTCGTCGACGGCTTCTTCGGGGCTGACGCCGACATCCACAGAGCCAAGCAATCTGATTCTCCATCTCCATCACTTTGTTGAGATGAGCTCGACGATCGAGGGCACGCAAATCATCACCAAGCTGCGAAATCTCGTCGACCGCCTGTGGCAAAAGGGCCGCAAGATTGTACTTGTCGGATCTACATCGGCAGATATGAATGCAACCCCAAGCTTGCTAGAGAGAGCCGAAGAGCTGCGCCAGGAAGACTACCACATTATTCCATATCGCGTGGCCGACGGCCCGGCGACTCGCGAAATGGAATCACAGGACACATTCAACGAGAACATGAACAACATCCGGTCCATGATCTCGTCCCTGACTGGTCAGCCACTGGATAAGGGCGTTCTACCTTGGGCAGCAAACGATAGTGGAAACGGGTTCAATATTGTTTCGATAGAGCTCAAGCTGGCCCTGTCTTCTACCATTTATGATATCCACTGGGTGTACCGCTTTTCTACACAGGTTATTGCCAACAGCGGGTACATTGCACCATCAAGATCATCTCTCCACACACCGTCTTTGTCGCCACAGTTGAAAGACAGCCTTGACGAACACTCTTTCCTCTACGCTCTTCGGTCCATGCAAGACCAGGACCAGATGTGGAAGGAGACCACAGGCGCTCAGGAACCTTACTACTCACCTCTTACGGTCAGTCAGGAAACAGACTCCAGTGCCGAGCCAACACACGAGGTCCGCATCAATGGTGTTCTCACAAAGGTGTCGTCTAGTGACTACACCGAGTACGAGAAGAAGTTTCTGTCGGATCTGATCGATGCAAAGGACATCAAGACTACATTTGACGACATTGTCATCCCCGAAGATATCAAGGAGTCGCTGAAGGCCCTGACCTCTCTGTCACTCATTCGTCCAGAGGCCTTTTTGTATGGTGTGCTCGCCGCCGAACGTATCCCAGGCTGTCTGTTGTACGGCCCGCCCGGTACAGGCAAGACTCTCATGGCCAAGGCTGTGGCCAAGCAGAGCGGCGCCAACATGCTCGAGATTAGTTCCGCCAGCATCAATGACATGTGGGTCGGCAACAGCGAGAAGAATGTCCAGGGGCTATTCTCTCTAGCGCGCAAGTTGTCGCCCGTCGTCATCTTCCTCGATGAGGCCGACGCCCTCCTGGGTGCCAGGCAAGCCAGGCCTAGCCGTGGCGGCCACCGCGAGACCATCAACCAGTTCTTGCGCGAGTGGGACGGCCTCGCGTCCAACATGAAGGCCTTCATCATGGTCGCCACGAACCGGCCCTTTGACCTCGACGAGGCCGTTTTGCGCCGTCTCCCGCGGCGGATTCTGGTTGATCTGCCGCTGCGCGACAGCCGCCTGGCCATTTTGCGTGTGATGCTACGCGACGAGGTCCTCGACAACGACACTGTTTCGCTTGACAAGCTGGCCGCCGACACCGAGCTGTACTCGGGCTCTGACCTCAAAAACCTTTGCGTCGCCGCTGCCATGGAGGCCGTCCGCGAAGAAGTCCGTGCACAGGCTGCACACACCGGCCCGGACCCCTTTGTTTTCCCTGAGCGGCGCATTCTGGCTGGCCGCCACTTTGACAAGGCTCTCCAAGAAATCGGCGCCAGCATTAGCGAGGACATGTCCTCCCTGCAGGCCATCCGCCGCTTCGACGAGCGCTATGGCGACAACAGCAGCAAGCGCCGCAAGAAGCGGCAGCGGGGTATGGGCTTCGAGGTGGTCAAGGGCCCTGTGCAGACTGAAGAGGCACGTGTTCGGCAGCCGGCCTAGGAAGCGTTCGTATTTTTTTATTTATTCTTTTTCTAAAGGTATGGAATGTAAGATATGGCCGTTTGCTGAATCTATCTATGAGCAATGTACGGAGTAAAGATATCAACCATCCTGTATTTATATCACGCCTGAAAAGTATTTTGTTTTCGAAGTGTACCATTTAGAATACGCATGAAAAGCACATTCACATTCACTGTTTCATCGATCCCGGAAAATTACGGGGTGCTGGTTTTTTTTATGATTTTTTATTTAGCAAGAACAGAATTGTTATAAAAATTTATCAACATGGAAGTAAACATAAGTTTTTTATCAAGCGTGCCTGAAATGAACTGGCACTAGTCGTTTTCATCATAATCGGTTGCCCTTGGGGAAAGTCCCCTTTAGTTTTTTACATCTTATCATATCATCCGTGAAATTTGAAACGTTGTAGTTTAGTTTTCCTCCACCGTGTCTTTTTACAAGTTCATTTCGTTACCAGAAACGTATCAATGCTGGCCAACAACAATGTTGCGGTCGCTATCCTTCCCCGATGGCTCTTGTTGCGCTTCGGGTGTTCTTCTCGGGCTGATTCTACCACCATTCTTTGTGGCATCCTTCTCGTCCGCCCCAAGGTCGTCTGTCTCGTCGGGGACTGCCGTCCTCTCCGGGTCTTGCCCTGGCGTGTCGTCTCTTGGCGGCGAGGGAGTATTGGGCACAGCGACCTCAATTACCGACCTCGATCGCTCTCGGCTATTTCTTCCGTCGCATGGAGACGCATACCGCATTGGCTCATCATTGTTTTGTTCATGTTGCTGCCGATCTTCGCCCTCCTGCTGGGGATGCTCTTTTGACGGCAGGACCCGCTCGTGTTCTTCAATCTGGGCCCTTGGCTGCGAAGCTGCCACGTTGTCGCTGCCGTGTCCGGTCCACTCTTGGATCACAGGCCGGATCGGATTATCCAGCTTCCATTCGTCCGGCCCGACCCGTTTCGCGATCCCCACTTCTGGCCGTGTTGCCCAGTTGGTCAGCGTCGGGTCCGTCTTGCCACCAAAGACCACCAGTGGCTCGCGCCCGGCCGCAGCTCCCTCGAGATGACGCGCCACATGCTCCATGCGGTCGTCCCATGCACTGTTGCCGTGGAACTCGACAGCACAGCCTGGTGACGGACAGATCATAAAGTCTGGCAGTCGGCAGCGCGGCTTGACGCCGTCTTGCTGAAGATCCTTCAAGCGATTCTCCCACTCCAAAAACGCGGGGTGGTTCGTCGTCTTACCCGCCATCTTGGCCGGCCTCATAAGTTTTTTGACATTGGCCGGAGTGTGCATTCGCCGTAAATGCTGTGTGAAAAGATCTTTTCGGTTGAATATGGTGCCGTTCGGCAGCGAAAATCCGTTGTGCGCGGCACCCGGCGTTTTGTTGACGATCTTGCTGCACGTCTCCACTCGACAGACCCAGTAGTGAAGCAAGATGTGCTGGCTCATGACATGCCGCTTCCACTCGTTTTTGCTCGCAAACGTCGAGTCGCACCCGGCCCATTTGAAAACACAGTGGAACGGCCGCGTGTGTTGCTTCCGCACATGGTTCTGCAGTGAGTCGACATCTTTGAACCCGGCCTTACACTGATCGCACATGTGGTTTTGGCCGGCCAGCTTGATAGAGATTTTGAAAGGTTTCTGCGCGGCTGCCACGAGCAAGGCGTCTCTTTCTGAATATCCACTATCGACAAGTTGACGAGACAGTTCTTGTTGTGAGATCCGTTGCTGCTCCTGCTGCCGCTGCTGCTGTTGCTGCTGTTGGAGGTTAGATTGCGGAGGCCGGTATATAGGCCGATCGGTTGCTATCGGAGCGTGTTCCACTCTCCGGTTTATTGACGGAAGAGAACTAGGGCCAGAGGGAAGGATCTTTCTCTCAGTTGGCAAGGCTTTCCTGACCTTCCTGAGGCCAGGATCGCCTGGTCCGTGTGCCGCATTGGGGGCTCTAGTAAACCCAGTAGTGGAAGAAGGCTCATAACCGATAGTGTGATCGGCTATTGTTGGGTGTTCTTCTACAGGTCGCGAGGGGCTGCTTTCGTCCCACAGCTTGGCGGAAAGGTTGGTATCGATCTTGTCAAGAAGGTTGAGAGGAATATCCCCTATTGTCGTGTATCCAACAAGCAATTCGGCCGGGCAGTCCGAAAACGACTCCCATTCGGATGCGGGAATACGTAGCACTATCATAGTTGAAAACCCCGAACGAAGGCCTTCAAACTGAACACTGTTGCGTGCTCTTGGCTCAGCGTCGAAGATCCACTGGGTCCATCTAGTCACGGCTTCTATGCCCTTTAAGATTCGAATGCAGAGCACAACCTGGGGTTCGTTCGGAATGGGGGCGAGGACGATGCTGCGATTTTCTTGAAGGAAGTAGTGATTTGGCAAGTGTTGCTGGTCTGCGATAGGCCTCGGCACTGGTTCTTTGGGCGGGCGTCCTCGACCCCGAGGCTTGTGGATGGTCATGCGGGCAGCAACCTGCCTGTGCAGTGTTTCGACTGTTATTGAGTCGCCATATGCGACAGCAGACAGCTCATTGGCCAGTGCTTTGGTGAAGCTGATGTGGGCTTGCTCAGATTCAACAGGTGGCGCATCGACAACCTCGACAACTTTGCGCTTGGCAGTACCTAGTGGATTCCTAGTATACTGGGGGTGGCGGATGCAGTTGTGGTCTAACAACAATAACACATCACATAGCGAGCGATTGTATGCTGACTCAATGGTTCCAGAGTCTACAACAATATTTGCACCGTCATGTCGTCTATATTGAAGTCAGCATAGTTGGGTCATGGAGTGTGAGACTGATTGGAAACTAAGAAACGTACGGCATCCAGATCGGCGGCGCTCCCGAGTCCTCGCTGGCAAGACAACGGCCGGCATAATGCAGGATGGCCAGCTTCTCGGGTGTGTTGTTTTTGCTGAAGAAAGATGCCACAACAGAGTTAAGTTCGTGCTCGGCGTTGGCGGACGGGATCGAGAACACTTTAGTAGAATAGTTGAAAGACTGCCGGAAAACCGACTCAAGACGCCTTGTTGCATCCTTGACCTCCCTGCTATCTTCATCCCAGTAAAGAAGCAGGACATTGACCTCTGCGTATGTCGGAGTCCGCCGGTCCCGGCCTGTACTGGCGGCTTGGTTGAACCTTCTGTTAACGTCTAGTAGAGTCTCAAGTGGAGCGCGATCGGTTGCGGCAGTGATGCTGCTGCTGGCGCTTGTTCGGCCCGGACTGCTGCCGTTGATGGGACTGTTGACAGCTACAAAGCCATTGCTGCTCCGGCCTCTGCTGTCATCCTTGTGGGCTCTATGCAGTGCTTGATGGGCCACATCCTTGATAGCGCCCGACCCAACGGGGCTGGAAGCTGGGTCGAGACGCGTGCGCTTCGCCGATGCCTCGGCAGCCTCGTTGTCGGCGTCCCGGTACCTCTTATTGTCCATTTACAACAGACTCCGGAATGGATGCCGGCAAAAGCCAATCGGCGAGTTTTGTGTGTGCTGCCACAATGGGCAACTGCCACAAGAATGTGCCGTCAGTTATTGGGGTGAGCGATTTGCGACGCGGATGCGATGCGATGCGCCGGTGGCGGTATATTAAAAAAGAGGTGAGTAAAAGAAGTCGTTGATGAGTGACGAGGTGATAGCATCCAAATTTGCACGTGTCCCAAAACGGGAATTGTCCAAATGGGGGAGGTAAAGGTAAAGAATCAGGGGCGAGGCTGTGACAAAAAACACGTAAAAATTAGGGGGGGATATAGATATCTGGGAAATCAGAAAAATTGACCGCCAAAACAACACAGCCTTAAAGAACCTCCATTTGGATTTTGGTGAGACGAGTGAGGAGGCTGGCGGATGTGGAGGTGGGCACGGGGTGGGACAGGATTAAGACGCGAGGCAGGGCCAGCAAACAACCGGGGCGATGTACAACAATCCCAGAATTGCGGTGACGTTACAGAAAACAAAACAAGGTACGGTGAGGGAGAGAATTAGAAAAGAAATACGGGTATTAGCTGGCTACAGCCCAATGCGAAAAAAAAAGCAGAAAGGGAAAAGGAAAAAAAAAGGAGGAGAGGGGTCAGTTGCCCAAAAAAGATTGAGAAGCAATTCGCATGGGGAAAGGCTGCCCAAAGGAGACAGGGCTAGAGTCGTGGAAAAATACAAAGAGGGAAGGAGCAAACAAGACGAAAAAGTGGCTCCTCTGACAGCGTGTAAAGCATGCGACATGCGGCTGTGGGAGATGGAAACAACGTGGTGAGGGAATCGTTGTGATCAAAGGAGGAGACAAGAGGGTGCAAGTGGCTCAATGGGTAGAAAGAGAAGGAGCAATGGATGGCCAATTCGCCATAAAAACGGAAAGAAGGGAACTGGCAAAACCAGATGAAAGAGACAAAAGGGACAAGAGCGGAAAGGGGAAATAATACAAGCAAGGCAAGAACGAACAGGCCCAGCCAATTCCGTCCAATGGTGGAGGAGGCCGGTGTTGCTTGCATGTGTTGTGTATGTGCGCGCGTGAGAGGGCGACACTAAAATGGGCGGGCTGTGAGCCTTTTTTTTCGGTTGCACTGGCGGAATGGTCACGTGAATAAGACGGCCGAGGCGAGCCTAACCAAATCGCAAGAGAGGGCACCAATGACAACGACAGAAAAGAGAAATAAAACAAGAGACGAGCAACAAAACGGAGCTAAAATAATCTACTGCACGCAAAAAAGGAAGCACAGCCAAACAGATGCCAGGAAAGGGGAAAGATTGGGAGGCCAGGAGCAAGCAGCCAGCTCCCAGTGCAACCTTATATCAACGGCGTCCCGCCCTGTGAACAACGCATCTCCCAAAAGATGCCATGGCCCAATGAACCAAAATGTCAGCCCAATGGGAAATGCACGGCTCCGATTCGCCGCGCACCGGCGGGGGTTGCTGTTTGATATACGGAGCAGCATCAACGACATGCAGTCGCCGAAGACGGTGGAGACGGTGTTGATAGCTTATGTGAGGAAAACGGTGTGGAAAGATCCCAGGATCGCACCTTCCCCGTGTTCCCCACAGACATCTTTCCATTCTTCCTCTTTCATTTTTGTTCTCCTTTTTATTCTTTTATTTTCATTTTATTTCGTTCTGTCCTCTGCTGTTTCCTATTTTACATATTTTCTTGCGTCCTTCCACTGCGCACCTGCCTTGTTAGCGGCTCTGTACGGAGTGGTAGTGGCGTCGTATTTTGTACACGTCGCGACCACATCCAGCAGGCACGCATGAAGATGGTCCGTATTATTATTATTTTTGTTTCCCATACAAATCCTTTTCTCGCTGTGCCATGGCGTCACGGTGTGCACGACACGACAATGACCACTGCGGTGTCGGCCAAGGCCAGCACAACCACAAGAGGGCACGCATCTCATTCCCAGTCTTCAAGAGCCGAGTATGATTGTTCTAGACAAAAGAAAGAGAAAAAAGAAAGAAAAACAGGGAACAAAGGACGCCCTCGTCCGTTGCGGCCTTATCCTGGATTTTTACATACTTCTTGGACATCCTGTACGTACTTGCACACCCGTGTCTCGTTTCTCCCGCCGTCTGCGACGTATTACGTCCTGCGCCCTAGCACAGAGGTATGTGATACGATATTTCCAAATGGTTGTGTGACGTTCATTTAACCTCGAGGATGAGTGTGTCTTATTGAGTGTGGGTGGACGGGAAGAGAGGGGTCATGATCGCGAGAACGGTTGCAAGTTGTACAAGTTCTATTCTATTTTACAACTTCCACACTCACAAAGATCCTATCGAAAAAGAAGAAAGCAATTACGAAGTGACCAAATGGGAGAAAAGCAGAGAGCCAGAAAATAAAAAAAGACAAAGCCCAACGAAGAAGAGCCCAACGACACCGGAGAATACAAAGATGGACATACGCACAGGACCAGACAATCAAGTGACACTGCCGGCGTACGAGTCTGGCTCGTGTGGAGCCACATGGCAAACCAGGGTGGGAGAGGCGGAGAGCACAGAAGAGGAAGGGGAGGAACAGACGAAGCCAAAGAGACGGTGTGTGGATGCAGCCTCTGATTCGATAAACATTTACTCGTTTGCTTGCCTTATTTTTGCCCTCGGACAACTTGAACCTTTTAATATTTTCTTTCTCTGTCGAGAGAGCCCGGCCTTTGAATTTATCATATTGGGTTCTTTCTTCTTCTTCTTTTTTTATTTTATTTCGGCCTGGTGTTTCGTCGTCTGTTCCTACCGTTCACGGCCTGTGAATGGATGACGCACAATTTGCTTGCTTTTTACTGGGGTGTACCGGTGTAATACAAGAAAGCCTCGAAATGACGGGGCTACGAAATGACTGGAGGAAAGAAAAAATAGCACTCAAAAGAGGGATCACCGTCCGCCCCGAAATTGGAACCGCCATTCGCTAGATTAAAGGTGTCAATTACAAAGCGGCGGGAAGGAAATCAAGGAGAAGATAATAAAAGGAGGGATAAGTACATCGTATAAGAGTGAAAAAATAGAAGATGGCCAGGAACTCAAAGCCTGACAAAACGAGAAGACGGTGTGAGACATGCAGGCAATTTGGCCAGCCTCTCCTGCATGCTGCCGCAGAGCGGCAGGTTGGACAGGGGCAAGGACCGAGCGGACTGCCGAGATAGGGCATGAATTTGTGCAGAATAAAAAAAGAACCAAAAAGACGTTATAGAGCGGTTAGATATTTGTTGCACTTTAGCACATTTGTCGACAGCATTCTTCCATTGGGCTTCGAGGAATTTTGCTTGCCGTTGGATGCAGTGTAAGGCTGCGCTCTGCCCAGCAACTTCGTCGGGCTTCTTGAACAAAGATCGTGAGGCTAGCATATTATTACAGGATCAAATACACGTCGTGATTTTTTCACTTCACATGATACAGTAGCTGAAAGTAATGTACTGTCTATTCATTTATATACGGGAGCTAACGGGAGTCATCTTTGGCCTCCTGTTGCCTTCTCAAAAACAAACGCCTTGCCCGCAATCCCGTACCACGTTTAGTCACCGGTCGCAATTTCCAGAGCTTCAACTGCCGTTGCAGCTCAGCCAAGAGCTCGTCCATTGACCATGGGCCAAAAGGAACACCCGCACCCGCTGCTACTGCCGTTGTGGAAGCTGCACCCGCCATAGCAGAAGCTCCCATGCCAGGTCGCGCGCCAGTTTTGCGCACCGTGATAGATCCATTGTCTACAACCCAATTGTCGCGGATGTGCTGCACGATCTTCTTGCTGAAGAGGTCAATCTGTGCTCGGTCGCCCGGTCCGGTGTTGCCTCCTGTATACTTCGTGGAAGGTGAATATCTATTGTCGCTGTACACTGCGAATGTGTTGCTGCTCCGTAGACTCGAGGAAACAACGTCACTGTCGATCTCTAAGAATGTTGAAAACAAAGTCTTTGGGGCCGGCGGAACATTGGCAGTGTCATTGATATTGGCATCACCCCCATTGACAGCACTGTTTTCGGGCAGAGGTGGAACGTATCGTCGTCGTTTATCGATGCGCGGAGGCGCGAGATCTGCCAGGACAGACTCGACAAACCGGTAGAATCCCGCAATGGCACCGTCGAGCCTCACCTGTACGGACGGAGCGCTGGGCAGGCACGAACACGTCATCAAGTACGGCTGCAGTAGGTTGGCCAGGGCTGCCAATTGGGCCATCGTATGCACCCGTACACAAAATTGTGTCGGCTGTGTGTTACCACCAAGCAGAGGAACAGTAATATCGGGGCCAGAGCCGGCCTGCCCTGCGGCGCTAGTGCGCGCCGCATCGGCTGCCAGTGTCAGTGCTGCCCACTGCAACCATGCCACAATGTCCTCCATCAACCCGACCACGCCACCCGTGACATTGTCTTCGCCAATGTCCTTGGGCACAGGCGACCGCGTGACAAACTGCTCCATTGCGCTGTAGTACACGTCCAGCAGCGGCCAGGCTTCTTCTGCTTCGCTGGTAGCGCGGAGGATCGCAGGCAGCATCCGCTCCATCATGAACCCGAGCACATTGTCGTTCTCCATGCTGCGCTCCAGAATTTTGCACTCTTGATGGAGCTTGTTGTTGGCCAGGGCGATATTAAAATTATTGTGTAAGTAGTGGAAGAGCTGGGGCGCCGCAGTCGCCTCACCCTCGCCGAGCCGCAGGCCATACGTGATGATGCTGGCCGTCCGCAGCTGAGGATCTTCCGGCGAAGGCGAAAACTCCTGGCTTTGATCGTAGAAAAAGGTGTCTAGAGGGCAGATGTCACTGCCGTGCGACCTGATCAGAGCCACGATCCCTCGCACAAATTCAATGTACTTTTCGTGTTCTGTAGGCTCCGTCTTGGCGTATTTAAGGTCCTCCTTCATCTGCTGCATCACGAGCTTCAGTGCCCTCGCGAAATCGCCTCGCAATTGCTGTCGCCGGGTGGAACCGTCTGCGTCCCGCAATTGCTGCCGTATAGAGACCATCGCGCAAGCAAAGTAGTCACGATTGGACTCGTAATTGGGTGCCTGGTCGTTTGCGGGTATGTTCGCCCGCCGAACATAGGGGAGATCGTGTTGCTTGAGCACCTCGGCAAGCCGGTTCTCGTAGGCCAAGAACCGACGCGGCCTGACAATAGCCAGCATCCAGAGCTCCAGGATGCTGTTGCCCAGGTCTTTGAAATCAAACACATTGCTCCGGACCACAGCCGATACGAAAAGAGGCAGGAATTTGCGCTGCATGAGGCCAGGTGCATGTGGGAGCCGCTCGAAAATGCAATACTCGCCGGAACCAAAGAACCGGGACAGGCCGTACAAGCCGGAGTGGATAAATCGGCTTGCAAGGCGAGCTGCAACGGTAACGCATCGTTCTGTGCACTTGACACGGAGATCGGCAACAGATTGGGGCAGATCTTCCCATGACATGTGTGTGATTGTATTGTTCAGGCGGAAGAAGCCCTTAGCTAACTTGTGGTCGAGCATCAGAACAGCATCGTCTGCCTCCTGCGGATCTATGGCATCCGCCGAGCTGGAGTACTGATCGTCCATGGCTTTTTCGAGTCGGTCCATATAGTGGTCCACAACATCGAGAGCGGTGCTGAGGATGCTCCAGTTTGTCTTGGGTCCGACCAGATCCAGCTTCGTAAAGATTGCGTTCAGCTGGTCGACATTGAAGCAATAGGTAGCGACACCGAGGGTTTTGCTGTGCCTGAGAACATCGAGAGAAGAGACAACACACGCATGCAGCACGTCCATAGCGGCTGCTCGGTTGGCTGCTGCCATGGCCTTGACCATATCGGGGCTGATTCCTTGCATCATGGCCGTCGAGAGATTCTGGAACTGCCGGTGCATGTCCGTCTCTGCAGAGAGGTACTGGTCCAGCATTTGTTGGAAAATGTTTTTCATCCAAGAGTGGAAGCCCCTGTAGACACTGTAACCCTCATCGCCGGCAATAACAAAGCGTGCCAGCTGGGTCCAAGCGCGAATGTTGATCAGACAGGCCTCTTTGTGAGAATTTGCGGGCACGACAAGTTTCTCGATCTGGTGGATAGGCGGCCGAATGTCGGGAGAAGCGGCCCAGTACAGGGTGCACAGGAGATCGTGGTGGTTTCGCAGAGCGGCCAGGTCTCTTTCATGGACGTCCATTTCCTTGAGCAGCTGGCGATCATGGTTTGGGAGAACGCGGGAAACCAGGTTGGTCATCTCCTTTGACTGGCCAAGTCTCTTGAGTTGCAAAATAACCAGGCCAACCATCTTGATGAATATGTGGAAGCACTTGTCGTCTGATTCGAGGGCAAGAGAGGGAGATTCGGCAAGTTCTTCGAGGAAGCGAGGAGATCGGTGTGCTTCCTCGTTCCGCAAGTGTGCAAAGCCCTGCGAGCCGTAAAAATCAAAGATGGTGCCAACAATGGTCTTGCAGCGACGCCAACCCCATTCTTGGACGAGGTAATGGCAGCGGCCCACGATAGCCCGGCAGTACGCGTTGAAGCTCGGCGACTGGTGTGGGTTGACCTTGTAGAGCTGGAAGACTCTGTCCAAGGCCTTCTTTGGCAATTCCCATCCGTCCAGGGGCATTGAAAGTCGAATTCCGGACCGGACAATGCCAAAGCTGTCAAACTCGCCCAAGGGCAAAAGCGTAAACATGTCTTCCCACAATTTTTCAAGCTGACTAGCGTTTGTGCAGGCTCCAATGCTCTTGTCGGCAAGCATGACGGAGTATGCCACGTCCCAAAAGCCGGCCCGTGGAATTTTAACATGCTCCAAGACCTGCATGAGGACAACCCAGGAGTTGATAGCTTGCATGTTTCGTCGGATCCCGCGGTCCCGGAAGAGGCCACGCTGGAAATCGCTGTAGGAAGCACGGATATCGTCAAGGTCATGCTTTAACAATGTCTTCGCAGAGAGTTTTGCGGCTGCTTTGAGCATGTCCTCGACTTGAAACGAGTAGGACATGCACTCTGGAGTGTCCCGGCAGATCTGCAAAATCCATGTTGTGATTGCAAGAATGCCCGTCACCGCCGCCATATGGCTGGTTTCAATCGTGTTTGTTGACGACTGACCTGGTTGGAAATTGGAGGTCTCAACCCGGCCTATAAACCCTTTTATAACCTCGAGGCTTCGAACAACAAAGGCTTTCCGTACATCTGGTGCAGATGAGGCTGTCGTCATTGTGGTTTGAATAAAGTCAAGAAGAAAGTTGACCATGGCATGCACCTTTGACCCAACAAAAGTGTCAGCTGCGGAAGGGGCATTAAGAGTGTCTGCCAACCAGTCCATTAGAATGCCGTACTCCGAGGACGATACCTCATCCCAGGTGCTCCATCTAAGCGTCCGTTGATCCAGCTGGAACGATGTCGTTGGGGCAGGGAGACGTAGTGGCTCAGAGTCGCCCAGAGAAGTCGTGCTAAACGCCAGGCTGAGCCGGCCACTGCCAATGAGAGTGCTTTGATGGAAGAAGACATCTCCATCGAGAGGGAAGATGTCAAAATGCTGGGAGTACTGAGACTCGAAAGGCCCCAGCCCATGCAGTTTTTCTCCATCGGGATCAACATTATTAACCACTAGGTCAACAGTCACAGGGCCGATATCTAGAGGAATAGGATCCAAGGCATGGGCAAACCGTGGAGCAGATATGTCAACCTGCCGTGGATTGTATCGTTTGCGGAATCTTGACCTCTTCCTGTTCTCTTGTGGATTGACAGCAGGTTCTTGCCGTGATGGTTCTGGTTGAATGTCGTCACCCAGCCCAAAGTCGGTGGCTTGAAATGGCTGGTGGTCTACAAAGGAAGCCTCTTCGACACCACCATAAGCTGATGCTCGGTCATCAACAAACTGCTCAAGCCGCACGTTCGGCAGAGGGAGGGCATTTCGTCGCCCCCTCCGGTACATGTCGTCAAGCTGTCTCTTCTTTGAGATAAATCCTGCTCTACCAGGTTTACCTGTCGCCTCAGTCTCCAACTGTGCTGGCCGTGTCATTGTATCTGTGCGAGTGGCCATGTTGATTCGCAAGTGGGGTGGGCGCGGTGGCGCCGCAAGCTTGACTTGAGAAATGCGGTTCACAAAAGCGCCTGGCTGTGTTTTTCTCGCTGTAGTTGTCTTCGACGCCGCAGGATGCCGGGGAGCTGCTGGTCTTGGAACCGAGTATGGCGCGAGATTCGGTGACATTTCTTGAAGTGCTGGCTGCTGCCTTGGTTGCCTTAGCCGTTTTGGCGGGTTAGGGATCTTGGGTCTGATCTTCCCGGCCTTCCAGTCCCGGAGGACGGACAGAGCATCCACATTGTCAGCCCGGCTGCCCAGGTTGATGACCTTTCGAGACGGGCTTGTCTTTCCCAGGGTAGCTTTTTGCCTTGCAGTTCGAGCAGCAACACGGATGAAGGCCGGCGCCTCTGGCTCGATGAAATCAAGAATACTCAAGAGTGGAGGCGTTGCCGGTGGTCTCCGCGTCCTCTTGGTGCCGCTGCTGCTGGACTTATGCGGGTTACTCTGTCGCTTGCTCACAGACGACGATTGTTTGCGGGAGAGCTTGCGGTCGACTGTAGATGAAGAGGCAGAGCGGCCCATCGAATTTGTGATCTTGGGCTGCCGTGTCTTCTGACTCGGTGCGGTGCCGTTGAACGCGCTTAGTGATCGTGTTTTTGATTTCTTTGGTCGTGGACCAGATAAAGTTGACGGTCTATTCCGTTTTAATCCAGGCGCCATGCTGTCAATGGAGTTGTCTTCCATCACCGAGCCGATATCTTCGTCGTCAAGAATCAAAGGGGCAACTGGGACATATCCTTCCTCGTCCGAGTCCCACGACTCAAGACCAAGTGCTTTTGGCTTTGGCCGGTCGCCCATATCCACCACGCTGTCATTATCATTATTTTTGTTGTTCATGCTGGTGTCGTTTTCATTATCGTCATCAGATTCGTCAAATAAGGGGGCGAGTGCTGCAAGAGGGTTGGTGCTGTGACCCTGTCTTGGTAAAGCAACACCTTTTCTGGGGACCTGGTCATTTTGTTGGCCACGCCGCCTCTGGGTGGCCGGCAGTCTGGCGGCACCAACCCGTGATGATTTTTGCTGATCAAGCCGCAGCCAAGAAGCAGGCAAGACTCCCTTGATCCGCCTGCTATTCTTACGCACGGCTTCGGATTCGCTCTGGCTCTCATCAACGGCGTCTTCCCCTCGCGATTGGGAAACTTCCCTCGAGTTTTGATTTTGGTTACCACCAACACCGCCGTCGCTAATATCCTCGTCGGCAATTGCGATGATATGTTGATTTGACGGGAAAGCGACCGGGGACACAGACCGTGGCCGAGCAACTCTTGTTCGTGTAGCGGAGCGAGGAAGCTGGTCCGGCGACGAGTCCATACGGACAGGGATCCATTTTGCTCGGGTTGGGCCTGGTTGGAGAGCTTGGTCAACAAGACGGGCCCGTTTTGCTGCCGAAGATGTCTTTGGCGAGCTCATGCGTTTGGAAAGCCGGTTCTGTTGCTGTGCATTTTTACGTAGGAAAGACTCCGTTGTTGGGAAATCGTCCGAGTCCGGCAGGCTTGTGTTGTCTGTTCCGTTGTCGGCGGCATCCTGGCTGCTCATGGGTAGAAGACGGTGTGCAGGCGTTGAAGTTCGGGGTGTGAGAGAAGACATTGCAATATCGCCGAGGTCTGCCTGACTGCTTGGGAAGTCATACAAGCTGTCCTCAGAAATAGCAGAGTCACGGCCTTGCCTTTGGGCCGGTAGCTGGCTTTCCTCTTCCTGCTGGAACTCCCGCTCTTGCGAGTCCTCCTCCACAGCCTGTTTTCGCGGGGCGCTGTTGCATTCCGTGCGAACGGGCTTCACGCCGTGTGATTTCATGGCCCGTGCATACTGTGCACCTTCTAGCAGGTATGGGTGCTGCTGGATTGGTTTCCGAGGTCGTAGTGAGCGTACAAAGCCTAGCCGGAAAGCTGGGGGCGAGTCGGGGAGAATGGGAAACGGAGACGACATGCGAGCTGCTCGATCAGGAGAAGCTGGCGGCGGTGGTCGGTCGGCAAGAGGTGAGGGTGATCGTGAGAGACTCGAGAGAGATGATGTAGGAGAGAACGAGAAAGGATCAGTTGGCAGAGGAGGTGCGGCAGCTGGGGAATCGTTGGGTGGTTGTGACTGGCGTCGATGCTCTGGTGTTGTTTGAGATGCATTTTGAATTTGGGAGTGTCGAGACCGCCTCGGCTGTTGAGATATTTGTGATGGCCGAGGACCTTCATAGTTTTGACTCCGTTGTGATAGTCGTGGAGTTCCCCCCCGTGGCGGTGTTGCATCGGCCTCGTTTGTCTGTAGCTCGTCCTTTGAATTGTTGACTGGTACCTCGAGGCCGAGAATTTGAGGCGGACTCGAAGGAAGATCCAGTGGTTGTTCCTCATATTGAAGGCCGTCGGAAACAAGATCGATCTCATCACCCGAGTCGTCGGGCGGGAGGGAGACTCTCCGGGGTGTGGACGTTCGAGTCGGAGAGGGCGTTCTCGGACTTCGTGCAGCATTTCTCGAAGATGAAGATGGGGTTCGTGTGAAGTGGTTATCTCGTCGTGGAGAGAGCACAATCTCGAGGACGGGCTCTCCTGGTGGCTTCTGTTTAACGTGGATGCCCCGAGACTTCACAGTAGCATCGTCCTCGACCTGGTCGTCGTCCTCCAGAGGCTCCTGGCTTTCGAATTCTTCTTCGTCTGAATCTGGGACTTCGCCCAGAAGCTGCCAGTTTCTCCCCATTGCAAAGGGTGCTGCATCATAATATGGAGGGCATCTGTATTGCGTTTTTCGTGAAATAGTGTGATAAGCGCGTCTGGTACGTATTCTGGCGCTCGGATTTCCAAAATGTGTTAGAAAATGTCGGTTTGTTGTACGTTATCTGCAAAAGTGTACTTTGAAGTCAGTTCTGGTGACGATGTGATAGTGCAATTAAGGTGGGACGCGTCTATTCGAAAAATCTGCTGCCAGAAGACGCGTCTGGCGGCCCTTGGGGCTAGGACCCCACTAAAGCTGTCCGCTGTCCGCTAAACCGGGCCAGCCCAGCGTGCCTGTCTTAAACAGCGGCGCCCTTTCGACACTGTACGTGCACTGTAGCCAGGATAATGTCAAGCTTTCGATTTTCACACACATATTCGTTTCAATCGTCCATCACTTCATGACAACCATTTGTTTTCAAGGAACCGGGCTTCTTATGCAGCCACGTTTATTACAGCCGCCGCCATGTCTTTACAAAGGGTAATACCCATCACCTTGGCCGTCATCGTCGGCGTTGTCAACGGTAGGTATTCTGTTCCTTTCTCGTTCTCGGGGAGGCTCTCCTGTCGAACCGGATATTTCATCCTACTGTTTTTTGTTCAACAATCACCAGGCAACAAACTAACAATCAAACCAACATGGTTTTAATTATCAGGCGTATATGTCTTCAAGCCATATCTCGAGGGCCGTGATGATATCAAGAAACTCGACGCTGCGAATTCGTAAGTAATATATCTCGGTGTCATATGCTCCTTCCTGGTTTGGATTTTTGGCTTTTTTTCTTCTCAATTCCTCGAACGTTCTACTAAGGCATGGCACGTGTTTTCTCCAGCAACTCAACCACCAACTCTACACCTACCACAGCCACCTCCACTGTCTTGGAAGCGCTAGAACAACCACAGCAACCAAAATCAGAAGTCCCGCCAAAAGCGCCAGATACAAAAGAGACTGAAAACAAGCGGTAGCCCGAGTGGCATTGAAGAGCTAATCCGAACGAGGTGCCCGCCGGTCATTGCATCCATCAGATTACTGAGTATCAGGCGACACCAGGCTGACATCTGCTGGTTATGTTCAAGTCGTTGTCGCATTGCAGAATTGGCACTCTCCAGCGGATGGTTTGCGACGCACAGCGAGTTACAGCGTATCACAGGCGAGGATTTCCAGCGCAGTTGCCCGGCTGTCGGGACCAACGGAGCTTCGTGAGCTCTGATTGGCGAATTGGGATATGTCCCGCCCACCTGCCTCATGTGCAAAATATTTGTGCGGACAACCAACTAACTCCAAACACCGTGCGGCGATTGAGCAATTGCATCTCCGTGGCGTTTTCAAAAAATTGGGAGAAATGAGCCAAAAGGTTGTTTGTAACTACAGTTGCTGTTTGTATATAATTTTATAGAATATTTAACGACCAATTGCCAGTGCTCTCAGCACCTGCCAAAGTCTGGTGTATTCCCCTCGACAGCCCCTCTGCTTGCCTTAGCCCGCGTGGTGATTGGGTTGTTTGGTGCTTTGGCTTAGTCATCGACGGAATTTGTTAGGAGGGGTGGGTAATTGCGAGCGATTTCTTTCGTCCGGTGCAAGCTCCCTCGGTTTTTTGGTGGAGCCCTACAGGTTCTGTCATACGATCCCGAACAGCCAGCTAACGGGGCAGGCCACCAAAATCGAATTTCCTCTCTTTCCTCTCTTCCTCTTCCACCCGACAGGCACCACTTCCCTTGCTTCGCTGCATCGCCAACCCCTAACATCGCCACACGACGACCTGTTCTCATCAATTGAGCTCGCAACTGCTCCAATCCCCCCTCTTCCATCTCCTTGCGACCTTTTTTAATCTCTGCGTCTTTTCAGCGCAGAGCTTTGCCGGAAAAATTTTCGCCTCCTCAAGTTAATCGTCCTCCCTCCCAACACACATCTCACGATGTACCGCCCCCAGCCGACCACTCTGGTGCGCTGCGCCGCCATCGCCCAGCGCGCCGTTCAGCAGCCGCAGATCGCCTCCGTCGCCCGCCGCGCCGCCTCCACCCATGCCATCTCGAACCCGACCCTGGCCAACATTGAGAAGCGGTGGGAGGGCCTGCCGCTGCAGGAGCAGGCCGACCTGTGGATGGCTCTGCGCGACCGCATGAAGGGCAACTGGAAGGAGCTGACGCTCCAGGAGAAGAAGGCCGGTGAGTCAGGTCCCTCCGTTATCTGGACAGAGTCGGATTACGGCCCGTCCATGATATCATACCATCCTATATCTTGGCTATTGGAGAACGCGGAACGCGCCTTGCAGCGGGGTCGATATCAATTGGTATCGAGGTGACACACACGCTGTCCATTGTTATCGGCAGCAGCTTCGTGGGATGGCTGTTTTCGACAGATATCGGCTATAACGTTTTACGTTGGCGGGCTCAGTGGCCCTCCGATATCAGCTGCCCATCACATGTATTTTGATATGTGTCAACATGTGTCAACATGTGTCCATATAGGCCGGATACTCCCCCAAACATTGATCAAGAACATATCAGCTGACCCACCCTTCTCACCAACAGCGTACTGGATTGCTTTCGGTCCCCACGGTCCCCGCTCTCTGCCGGAGCCTGGTGAGGGCAAGAAGGTTGCTCTGTACACCGCCATCGGTGTCGGTGCTTCCCTGCTGCTCTTCGCCGCGCTGCGCCTGTTCGCCGGCCCTGCTCCTCACACCATGAACCGCGAGTGGCAGGAGGCTGCCAACGAGCGGCTCATCGAGCAGAAGGCCGACCCATTTACGGGTATTACCTCCGAGGGCTACAAGGGCAAGGGCCAGATCCAGTCCCCTCCCAAGCAGTAAACGGCTACGTCTACTGCTGCTACTTGTTATTACTCTCTCTCTTGTTATTTAAATCATCCTCATATTCCATTTCTTTTGTCCATCGTTTATCGGCGTGATGCAGCTGTGTTGGTCTAGTTGTCTATGTATAAATGGGAGGGAAAGGTGAATAGATTGGCACTCCCCGGAAAGACTGGGATGGATAGGGAGCCGACATAAAAGGAAAGAATGAAGAAAAAAAAACCGCTTTACGCCCCAGCACTCTCTGGCCACATGTCCTCACCGTCCAAACATTGCACCGCAAACCTGAGTGAAGAAGTTGGATCAGCGTGAAAAGATATACATGTAAATATAAAATATACTCCAAGACTCAAAACTCCCACTCCTCCTGTCCTTCTGTGTGTAGTAAAATGTCAAACGCTCTTGGATTACAAACAGAAACTATCAATAATGGCCTAAATGTGCTATGTACTGGTAGCAGTTGGATATTCTATGCGCCGCTCTGTCCGGCCTCCCTCAGCTGCCCAAACGATGTACCGGCCACTGTCTCGCCGTTGCTATTGAGGCCCTCGTCCTCGTCCCGTATCCGCCGCTCAATCTCGAATCTTCCGTCCTTGCCCCAGTATCCAGGCTTCTCCTTGCCGCGGACACATGCCTCGGTGATCAACACGTATGCCATAGGAGCATCAAACATGGGCTCCGCTAGGACACGCTCCATCTCCATCTTCAGGCCACGCGCACCTGTCTCATTCTTCTGTGCACGCTCAGCAATAGCATAAAGCGCCCGCTGTGTAAAACGAAGCCGGCTGGGATACGTATCAAAGAGTGATGTGTACTGTTCCACCAGGCTGTTCCGAGGCTCAGTCAAAATACGATAGAGCTCATCTAGCGACAATGGTGACAGGGCACAAATGTTGTGGACACGGCCTATCAGCTCTGGAATAAATCCAAACGTCTGCAGGTCCAGCGGACTGGCGAGATCCAAAGGCGTGAATCCAACAGTCGTCGGATCAACAAACGTCGGCTGATGTGGCAGGTGTGAGTACGACTCCAACGGGAGGACTGCCTTGCTTCCAGACAAGGATGATCCCTTGGTACTCCGAATCTCGGACCCGAATCCCATGGACGGCTTAGCAACACGCCGGATGACGTGGTTGTCCAGTCCAACAAAGGCACCAGTAAAGACAAACAGGATGTTACTCGTGTCGATGGTGTATTGGTCCATCTTTCCCGACGGCGGTGTCGTCTGAGGCGGAGATGTGGAGTTGGGCGACCCATAGGTAGTTGTGATCGGGCTCGCGGAGCGGGACGATGACCGGTTGTCCTTGACACTGACCGTGACTCTTGTTCCCTCAACCAGCTTCAAAAGAGCCTGCTGCACGCCCTCGCCACCAACATCGCGGCCATGTGTCGTCTCCCTCCGGGCAATCTTGTCAAACTCGTCAAGCACGACTATACCGTACTCTGCAGCCTTAGTGTCGTAGTTGGCCTCAATAAGGAGCCGTTCAATGCACGACTCGACGTCCTGGCCAATGTAGCCAGCTTGTGTGAAGCTGTTACAGTCGCTTATGGTGAAGGGAACATTCAACTTCTTGCTGAGTGTTCTATGGGCAGGATATTAGTGAACAGACTTCTTGTATAAAAAATTGAGAGGCATCCAAGACATACTCTAAAATATAAGTCTTTCCCACGCCTGTTGGGCCAATGAGTAGGAGGTTGCTCTTGTCAATCTTGACATGTTGAGGTATAGAAGTATCCTCCTTTGCGTAGAAGTTCTCACTTAGATCTGGGTGATGTTCGGTAAAAGGCACCTCTTCTAAACGGTCCGAAAACTCATCTGCAATTGTAAGTTAGCGGGCCATTCATACCTATAGGAGCTGCATACATAACATACCATCCACACCCATTTCGTTTTGCTTCTCGTGAAGCTCCCGGTCTCGAGCGAAGCGTTGCCGTTGAAGCTTCTCGCGCAAGACACGGTCCGAGTCCTCTTGATGGTGCTTCCGGCGAAGTCGTTGGTAGTGGTTGAAAATCGTGGCACATATTGTCTTCTTCGCTCGGTCTTGGCCAATAACGTAGTCGTCAACTCTCTTCTTGAGGTCGCGCGGATAGAACTGTGGCACGCCGAACTTGGCCTTGTTGAACATGGGCCCACGGCCATTGTCTTCTGTTGGGTCGTAGCTACTAGAGAAGCCCGAGTTGAACTCCCCTGACCGCCCGTTCGCCGACAGCAATACCCGTGTGGTCGAGAGTCGTCTGTGTTGTGTGACGAGAAGGAGGGATTGAGAGGGCAAGGTTGACGATCCCGACTTTGTGAGCGGAACTCCAAGTAACGCCGCAGACCGCGGTTTCGCAACTACCGGCATTGTGCAATTATTGCTTGCTGAGCATGCTCCGGGGATGCGTATTGTCTGTTTCGTTCGAGGAGGCTTTGGCAAACAGCCACCGATGGGTCGAACTTTGAAAATAAAGAGGTCAGATTGTGTCGTCGACAATCGTCTAATCGACTCACACCGACGGCTTACGTCGGAATAAGTCCGCCGGAGCGAGATCGGCACTCCGCGAAGCTGAGGTTCTTATCGTGCGTAAAGCGTCGAGGCAGGTTGTTGTCGCTTGCAAATTGATGCAGTGGTGAGGGGATCGCGTACTCTAATCGTTGATAAAAGAAAAGGAGGTTGCAGTTTGTTGTTGAATCAAAATGTCCACCTCGTCCTACCGCATCCGAGTGAGGCGTTGTTACTCCTGGTTGGTTCCTTCCCCAGGATAGACGATAATACACGCGGGGGGAGGATAAGGACAAAGAGTGCCCTGATTGCGTTATCGCGGTGGCCTGACCGGACAGCTTGAGCTGTGAGATAGGGGGAGTCACGCTAAGATATCATCTCATAGGGCAGAAGGTGACTCGATGGTCCACCGAAACGTGCCTCGACCGTTGCTAAACTGCTACTAACACGCTTGGGCCGTGTCACCCAGGCGGAACAGCTGGGGAAAGAGCTACGGATGCTTTTGCCACTGTCACCAATGCATACTCTCGTCCGATTCCCAGGACGGGGTAACAGCAACATGGCTTTCGCAGTGAGTCTTATGTAAAGTCATGAACCAGAAGCAAGAATGTTGGCATCCAAATCGGGTTCCAACAGCACAATCTGCAAATTACGGAGAATTGCTCGTTCGAAGCTCTTCAGGGGCGAAATGAAGAGCCTGTTCGTATCTGATTTATGCTAGGGTTACATGCAGTGTGCCAGCTCGCAGATACAGCGGGCCTTTAGCGATTGGCTAGCTGCACGCCCGCTAAGAAATTCCTGCGAGAAATTCGCCACGACGTCATCAATATGTTGAAATAGACGGGCAGGTAGCATGTTAAGGAAAGAGCAAAAGTGTTGAGACCAAAAGGCAGGCGCAGACGAACCAAAATAGAACTGAACAATTCCCAGAAACAGAAAGAACTGTTGAAAACTCTTCGTCTTCAAAAGGTGTCTCACAACTGTGAATTCCTGAGACCATTTCAATTCCAGTCGCTCATCTCTTGTCTTGCACCTGTTCGCAGCTATTCACCCAATCCGGAGTGTTCCCCTCGCAACGAGCTTTCGCCCGCGCTGCAAGGTCCAATCCAGCTTCTTATCGCCCCATAATAATACAATAAATACTGGTCTAGACGACAGAGCTTGCAACTTCCCCTCAACGCCTGCAGCTCGCCTCCCTCTGGTTTCCTTTATATCTCTCTCCTTCTCCTTTTCTTTGAGTTTGTCTTTTTCGCAGAGACAAGACCCAGCCCAATTGACACGCACGACGACACAATATGCCTGCAGTCGAGACCCAACCCGCAACGAAGACCGTCGAGGAGCTTCCCCAGGATGGCACTGGTGAGTGCCCCACTCTCTGATCTGATCTCGAGCTTCTAGACCTCTAGGCCAATACAGAGAAGCATGCAGAAGTGAATGGCCTTAGACTGACAGTTTGCCCTCCAGGTGTCACCGTGATCGATCCGTGGTTGTCACCGTTCAAAGATGCTCTGAAGAGACGTTTTGCGAAGTCGAAGGAATGGATCGAGAAGATTAACGCTACGGAGGGCGGCCTCGACAAGTTCTCCAAGGTGAGGCGAGCTTTCTAAGCAGAGCATGAACGGGCAGCCGTGCTGTGGATAGATACTGACAATATTGTCTCCTAGGGTGCCGAAATCTTTGGTCTAAACGTCGACAAGGACAACAACATAACATACCGCGAATGGGCGCCGAATGCAACTCAGGCCTCCCTCATCGGCGAGTTCAGTAAGTTTAGACGATAGCAGATTTTGAATATGCGCCCACGACATAGGCAACACGGCTAACAGAGACAAGACAACTGGAACGCCGACTCCCACCCCATGACGAAGAACGACTTCGGTGTGTTTGAAATCAAACTGCCAGCCAAGAACGGCGAGTCGCAGATTCCGCATAACTCCAAGATTAAGGTATACCTCCTGAACCCCAGAAAAAAAATCAAAATATACCTGTTTCCTAACAACAATGTGTGTTTCTTATAGATCTCCCTCCTCCTCCCAAGCGGAGAGCGCGTCGATCGCCTGCCGGCATGGATCAAATACGTCACACAGGACCTGTCCGTGTCGCCCGCCTACGATGCCCGTTTCTGGAACCCGCCCGCCTCAGAGCGGTATGTCGCCAAGAACCCCCGGCCGAAGAAGCCCCAGAGCGCACGAGTATACGAAGCACACGTCGGCATTTCCTCCCCCGACCAGCGGGTGGCAACCTACAAAGAGTTTACTCAGAACATGCTGCCCCGGATCAAGTCACTGGGATACAATGTGATCCAGCTGATGGCCGTCATGGAGCACGCATACTACGCAAGCTTTGGCTACCAAATCAACAACTTCTTTGCGGCGAGCAGCCGCTATGGTCCGCCAGAGGACCTCAAGGAGCTCATTGACACAGCCCACGGTATGGGCATTGTTGTCCTCTTGGACGTCGTCCATAGCCATGCTTCCAAGAACGTCCTCGATGGCATCAACGAGTTCGATGGAACAGATCACCAGTACTTCCACGAGGGCGCCAAGGGTCGTCACGAGCTGTGGGACAGCAGGCTGTTTAACTATGGTCATCATGAAGTGCTCAGATTCCTTCTGAGCAACCTGCGGTTCTGGATGGATGAGTATGGCTTTGACGGCTTCCGCTTCGACGGTGTCACCAGCATGCTCTATCTCCACCACGGCATTGGAACGTAAGCGGCCTTTTCCTTGATGTGTTGTGGGCATTCGTGCTCCTTTGTATGTCACCATCTCTAACTCAAAGCAGGGGTTTCTCTGGTGGTTACCATGAGTATTTTGGTGCTGATGTCGACGAGGAGGCAGTTGCCTATCTCATGATCGCAAACGACATGCTGCACCAGCTCTACCCCGAGTGCGTCACGATTGCTGAGGATGTTTCAGGCATGCCGGCATTGTGTGTTCCCATGGCTCTTGGTGGTGTCGGTTTTGATTACCGGCTGGCCATGGCCATCCCTGACATGTGGATCAAGATTCTCAAGGAGAAGAAGGACGAGGACTGGGACATGTCCAGCATCTGCTGGACACTGACCAACAGACGCCATGGCGAGAAGACCATTGCGTACTGCGAGAGCCACGATCAAGCGTAAGTGCAAAGAAGGTCCCAGACAAGGTGATCCAAAGGTTTAAGTGACGACTAACAACGTGTTCAGCTTGGTGGGTGACAAAACGCTCATGATGCATCTTTGCGATGCCGAGATGTACACCAACATGTCCATTCTATCACCATTGACGCCTGTCATTGACCGTGGCATGGCCCTACACAAGATGATTCGGCTCTTGACCCACGGTCTTGGTGGCGAGGGCTACCTCAACTTCGAGGGCAACGAGTTTGGCCATCCCGAGTGGCTTGACTTCCCTCGCGAGGGCAACAACAACTCGTTCTGGTATGCCAGACGGCAGTTGAACCTGACCGAAGACCACCTGTTGAGGTATCAGTTCCTCAACAATTTCGACAGTGCCATGAACAAGCTTGAGGCCAAGTATGGCTGGCTACACGATGCCCAAGCCTACATCTCGCTCAAGAATGATTCTGATAAGGTCATTGTTTTCGAGAGAGCCGGTCTTCTCTTCATTTTCAACTTCCATCCGTCCTCGTCTTATAGCGATTACCGCGTGGGCGTCGAGCAAGCCGGCACTTACAAGGTTGTGCTGAGCACTGACGACGAGCAATTTGGCGGCCACAAGCGGGTGGACCACGAGACAAGATTCTTCACAACACCGTACGTATTGTCATCTTCATTTTGTCGCTGAAAATCGGAGAGCAGTAAGATTGGAGGGAGCTCTCAGAGCTGTCTAGCTCAAAATCCCCAAACACGAGTTGCTAACATGAGCACAGCATGAAATGGAATGAGCGGAGCAACTGGACGCACGTCTACGCCCCGAGCCGAACAGCTATTGTAAGTGTCAAATAACTCAGTTTCTCCCAGCAACCGCAGCCGCGTCCCCTTTGAGAGATCCTGCTCGGCATTATCGCGTCTCCACTACTAATACCAATTTTTTCTCGTCCTCAGGTCCTTGCCCTGGAGTCGACAACTTAGCTTGCAAGGAGGATCAATGGATGTCATGTCCAGTCTTGGTTTTTTTGAGCTTCGAATAATTTGAATAATTATGGGGAACAGCAAATTATATGGCAATAATTGATCGCAGAAGAGCGTTTTATGGACAGGTAGCTAGTTAGGGAAAACTTTACGGTATGCAAACAAACACGAGCATTTTGATTTTGGTATTTTGGGTATTTCGTACAAAGCAGTGTGATCCAGGATGACGAGCTTCTGGTGGGCGTCTCTGGGGCACTATTTTTCACATATCCGTCAAAAAATTGCGTACCTGTAACCAGGGGTTTTTTGGTGGCCAGGCACGAGGCTAGAAAAAAAAAATCGTCGATTTGACGTTGGCGTTGACGGTACCTGAATCAGCGGACAGCTGCGCAGATTATCGGGCAGGCGCGATCGAAATGGTCTGTAGAATGGGGCAGTCGCGTTCCGGGAATTCCACGTGACTAAAAAGCCTCTCGAAAGCCTCTCGGAACGCCAATTTCCAGTATCCCGGTGTCACGTGTGTGGCCTATTTGTGTTGTTACAGAAAAACGCCAGAGCATAACAAGAACAGACTCGGGCCAGAGAGGAGACGAAACAGCGTGGAAGAGGAGACAGAAAGAGGAGACAACTGACAGGAAATGCAGAAAAGCAAGCAAAAAAGAGGGGACGGACAAGACGAGAAGACGCAGGAAAGCGGGTGGGTCAGGAAAAAAGACTCTCATGGGCTGCTCCTTTTTTTTTCTGGTGAGTGCTGGAGTGGGTTCGCCATAGTGGGGCGTTCGGTTATTGAAAGGCGCGGGATCCCTCGGGAGGAAGGAGAAATGCAGAGAGAAAAGAGGGAAAATAGCGAGGAGAGGCAGGAGCGTTGCTGGCGTTTCTGGCGGCCCCTGCTCTCCTCGCTCTCATACGGGCCTCAAGTTGGTGCCTCAGGCCGCCGTTATTTCCGCCCCAGGCAGAAAAACCAAAACAACCGCAGTACACTAGGAGCTCCCGTTTTGCTTCGCATTTTTTTTCCCGACCTCCTCCGCAACCTTTCTCTTCCTTCACCCTTTCACCTCCCCAAACACATCTTTGCGAAGCGTTCTGTACCATCGCCAGGATGTTCAAGAGGTGAGTGCTCGACGACGCAAGCCATTGGCTTCATAGCTATGCAACGATGCAATTGAATTGACCGCTGACCGTCTGTTCTCCTTTTTTTCCCCTCTTTCCAGCGCCAACTTCGCCCGAGCGGCTCGAGTAGCCCGTTCGTCTCTCGCGACGCCTCGCACCGTCCGCCCGAACTTCATCACCCCTTCCCTCCTGCACGGCAGCCGGTACGCCAGCTCCGCCAGTGTCGGTGATGGCAAGATTCACCAGGTAGGTTTCGAGTCTGCAGTCGTCGGCTCCGTTTTCCGGACGCCAATTGGTTTTGTTTCGGCCTCGTTGCTAACCGTAAATCCCTCAGGTCATTGGTGCCGTCGTCGATGGTAAGAATCCAGCCGAAAAAAAACTTTTCCATCGCCATCGAGAGCCCTTTCGCAGCCATCCGCACTTTATACTCGACGCCATTGAGCGATTTTATCGCATCGCCGTCTTTTCTCGTCGCCGGACGCCGGAAATCCCCGAAAGAAAACAGCCTCGATGGACCGGACATGAATGGACACGGCCCACGATGTCCTTTTTGATCAATTGCTGACCTCGTCTTTCTTTTTTTTACAGTCAAGTTCGACACCGAGAAGCTGCCCGCCATTCTGAACGCCCTGGAGACCCAGAACAATGGCCAGAAGCTGGTCCTTGAGGTCGCCGTATGTTTGACCCCTGTTTCCAAAAACAGATATTTCCAAATATCAAACACGATTTAAATGGCTACAAATAGAACAACAAATACTAACCTCTTCTGCAGCAACATCTGGGTGAGCACACCGTCCGCTGTATTTCCATGGACGGTACTGAGGGTCTCGTCCGTGGTGCCAAGGCCACTGACACTGGCAACCCCATCACTATCCCCGTCGGTCCTGCCACGCTCGGTCGCATCATGAACGTCACTGGTGACCCGATTGACGAGCGCGGTCCCATCAAGACCGACAAGTTCCGTCCCATCCACGCCGAGGCCCCCGAGTTCGTCGACCAGTCGACCACTGCCGAGGTTCTCGTTACCGGTATCAAGGTCGTCGATCTACTTGCCCCCTACGCCCGTGGTGGTAAGATTGGTCTGTTCGGTGGTGCCGGTGTCGGCAAGACCGTGTTCATCCAGGAGCTTATCAACAACATCGCCAAGGCCCACGGTGGTTACTCTGTCTTCACCGGTGTCGGTGAGCGTACCCGTGAGGGTAACGATTTGTACCACGAAATGCAGGAGACCTCCGTCATTCAGCTTGATGGCGAGTCCAAGGTCGCCCTGGTGTTCGGTCAGATGAACGAGCCCCCTGGTGCCCGTGCCCGTGTCGCCCTGACTGGTCTGACCGTCGCTGAGTACTTCCGTGACGAGGAGGGTCAGGATGGTGAGTTTTCTCTTCCTTTGAAAAAAAAATACAAAAACACACCACTAACAAGACAGTGCTGCTCTTCATTGACAACATTTTCCGCTTCACCCAGGCCGGTTCCGAGGTGTCTGCCCTTCTGGGTCGTATTCCCTCCGCTGTCGGTTACCAGCCCACGCTCGCCGTGGACATGGGTCTGATGCAGGAGCGTATTACCACCACCCGCAAGGGTTCGATTACTTCCGTCCAGGCCGTGTACGTGCCCGCTGACGATTTGACTGATCCCGCCCCCGCCACCACCTTCGCCCATCTGGACGCCACCACTGTGTTGTCCCGTGGTATCTCTGAGCTGGGTATCTACCCCGCTGTCGACCCTCTCGACTCCAAGTCGCGTATGCTTGACCCCCGTATTGTCGGTGACGACCACTACGAGACCGCCACTCGCGTCCAGCAGATCCTCCAGGAGTACAAGTCGCTGCAGGACATCATCGCCATTCTGGGTATGGACGAGTTGTCTGAGGCCGACAAGCTCACTGTCGAGCGTGCCCGTAAGATCCAGCGTTTCCTGAGCCAGCCTTTCACTGTCGCCCAGGTCTTCACTGGTATCGAGGGCCAGCTGGTCGACCTGAAGGACACCATCGCTTCGTTCAAGGCTATCCTGAGCGGTGAGGGTGACAGCCTTCCCGAGGGTGCTTTCTACATGGTTGGCAACTTCGCTTCGGCCCAGGCCAAGGGTGAGAAGATCCTGGCTGAGCTTGAGCAGAACTAAGTTCTAGGTAATCCCTAGCTTTTTTAGTTTCTGTTTTGGGTTCTGCGGGAATGTCTTTTCATATCATCCTCCTTTGTAATCTAGTGTCGTGAGTTCGGGTGTGGATGTACATTTTTTGTTGTCAGCTCTTCTTTTTTTCCTCGAGAAGTAAAAAAAAATCTTGTATAGGAGGAGGGACAGCAGCAAAAAGAAATTTTTTTAAAGCCAAAAAGAGAAAATACATAAAAAAGGGGCGTGTGAAATCATCTCGAAAGCGACAAAAATCTTTTTCTGAAAACTTCACCATCGGGGACCACGATCACTGCATTTCGTGTCTTTGATTCTTTCTTGTGTTTGTTTACTTTTGTAGCTTTGAGCGTCTCTCTTCCTATGAGTTGTAAGTAGTTAGGTGCAGTAACAAGCATTTCATTTTTCTCTTGACTCTGTGCCCACTCATCGTGATTTCGTTTGTGATGTGACTGTGTGACTTGTGTGTGTAACTTGCAACTTCCGTACGGCGTAATAGCTGGAACGTCTTGGAGAGCAATTGTTTCTTCGACTTGTGTTTCTGCCCATATAAGGCGTAGTTTTTTAAATGTGGTGTAACAATGTTTAATGGTAATTACTACTTGTATTCGTGGTTTTAAACTCGTATTTTTATTTATATTTTTTTTTAAATAAAAAATAAAAAGAAAGAAATATTTTATTACATTACATTACACATAAGTATAAACGTATATATATATATATTATTATTATTTTGGGGGGGGGGGGGGGGGGGGGGGGGGGGGGGGGGGGGGGGGGGGGGCGGCGGGGGGGGGGGGGGGGGGGGGGGC